>WURS02000011.1:8816096-8827626 GCA_011762765.2 Rhinocypha anisoptera | reverse complement strand
AGTCACTGCGCTACCGGCGAGTCCCCACACTAGATATTTTTAGATCCTGGCTAAAAATAGCATTCAGTGTCGAAAGTTAATTTGTATCCTTCGCGTGTAAGACGGAGGTAACTTTTTTGAGACCAAATTTAGGAAAAAAATTGCGTCTTATATGCCGTCAAATACGGTAATACATTTCCTAATGATTGGCTTGGACAGTCAGATGAGCACCCCCATTTAAAAATTTAAAAAACAAAACTATTTTCAACCCCTCAAACGAAGACAAATGTCATATTATTTGGAAAGGGCACTAGCGTACGACGAAAAATAAGTAACTTTCGTAACAGGAAGCGCAATTCGAGGAATTATCTTTTACCATCACTCACCTTGTCGTATAAAATCACAATAATACGGTTCACTCTACATCAGCTTATTTTAGTGAGTAGAAGCATAAAATCGTAAATACAATGGAAGACTCCTGATATTAAATACATTTTTTCTATCGCTTTGTTTTGCGATTTAACAAACAATGGCACACGCATGAATTAGAGCTATCGTAAATGGCAATGAAGAGCATGGCAATAAGTAGTCTCCATTCACTCTGGTTTGATGAATTTGGAGTAGGCTTTGAAAATTCATTGGAGGTTACCCAACATTCCATGAAATATTTATTTGTGATACCGAGATAATCCAATAATATGGCTTCTACGAAAGGAAAAAAATTACCTCTCCTTTC
The DNA here is from genome assembly GCA_011762765.2 of Rhinocypha anisoptera. NCBI lineage: Eukaryota > Metazoa > Arthropoda > Insecta > Odonata > Chlorocyphidae > Rhinocypha > Rhinocypha anisoptera. The sequence goes on along the minus strand of WURS02000011.1, from coordinate 8,826,911 downwards.
CTACTCTTAATTTCAAAACGTGATTCTGCGTATTCTTTCTATCTAAGTCGCACTCGCTCGCAGCGTTGGCAAACGCAATTAAATCTTACTTCACGACTTCTGACTTACTCTTTTTGGATTATACGACTTCACTGAAAAGATAAAACTTCACTCACCTGAGGTTCGAGACTGTACAGGCTAGTTCTAAGTCACACTCGCTCGCTGACATACAAACACATCAAAGTCTTCCATCCAGGCTCTTCCATAATCCGTTTCGTTTCTGAGGTCTATCTTCAGTTATACGGAACTGAATAATTTTAGAATTGATGCAAAGCTAATTCTGATGATTAGTTTAATGTTTATCATTGAGTGACAGAAAACATTTACAATAAAACTTCCTTCAAGATTTTCTCGCCCTGAAGCGCATCCTGTCGGAGTGTCGTTTGATGAAGGCCAGGGATCAAGGGAAGTGAATCCTTCACCCCTACGTGGGTGGGCTTCATTTTCCATACATTCAAGTTGTCGATTGGTAAAAGTCAATGAATGCCATTAAAATAAATATGTTGCAGCCGGTCGGTATGGTACTCAGTCTCATGTATCTTCCCACGGTCTCACTTTGGCAGACCAAATGTTTTCCAGCTATAGAAGCTCTCCAATTTATCCGGTCAATCTGCTCTCTAAGCCTCTACATCTCGTCGTAATTCTTACGGAAAGTAGCTAATCGTAATAAAAAAGGAGCCAAATTTAGTCGGACAGATGCTTAGAACTCACTTATTGATCATCTTCCTAAGGTCTTTAACAGAATGATTGGCTAAAGTATCTATCATTGTCATAATATAAGACACTCGTCATCTCTTCAAAATTCCTACCGTTATTCTAGGGTAGTACTTTCCTCGATTTACATCTGCCCCTCTAACCCAACATTATAACCTCCTTAAAAGTACTCCATCGCCTTCCGTTAGGCTTAATTTCCTGTCTTCTTTTGAAGCCCTCAAAAATTTCCTTTTCTCCAATACCATTGCTTAGGACTTCATTATAAGAATTATTTTTTGTCTTCTCTTCATTTTTTGCGAAACCTACGTGCGTCTAAAAATCCTCTACAATGAGCTCCTCATCCTTCCACATAGACCAGCTGTCACATTTATAAAATGCTATCTTCTATACGAGGGATTTCTTCAATCTTTTATGGAATCAGTAGTAGAATTATTGTTATTATATAAGGTACTTGAGTGACTATCGTCATTTAGAACCTTTTCACAAATTGAATCAACACGACAACCACGTCCAAAGCAGAACTCAATCCAGCGATATATGAAAAATGTTTACGTCTTTTAAATCACGAAGGACAAAACAATAGAAATTAATGATCCTAGTAAGAATTTAAATTTCTTTATGGCCAAGAGTTCATATGATATGTCATTATAATAAATAACTATATAGTTTACACTCAAGACTGAAAACTTATGACTGACTCCCCACGGCCGGATAAGTTCATGATATGGGGATTTTTGATTATGTACACAGGGAATATAAACTCTTGGGTATTATTATTCCGAGTTTCAAATCTCTACACTTGATGAAATGGGGTCAGTCGAGATGGAAAACGAAAGCCAGAACAATATTTCACGGGCCATTTCATTTCCCTTATCGTTGGTGAGAGAGGCGCCGAGGAAAGGATATAAAAATGGCTCCACGAGTGTGGCCGTCGGGTTGAAATTGGTTGTGGGAAATCATTGACTGCCTTGCCTCGTCTCACTATCTTGGCGCCTCACAGCATCGTCTCCCAAAGAAGGAAAAATGGAATATTTTGATGATGGTTATCACTCTGTCAACCACAGGAAACGCCGAAGAATGACAATGCCGCGTTCCATAATTTTTCTTCTCGATAAGGAAACGCATTAACGCCCTTATAGTAGTAGCATTGGATTTTAGGGTGCTCCGACAACTACGGTCATTTTGCACCTCTATTACTCTTATCAACAAATATGAAAGTTAAGAAAAATATATAATTTGATATACTATAATATAAAGTTTAAATCATCAAATAAAACTATACAGTAATTAAAATCTCTTTGATAACTTAACAAAGTAAAAGAATAAGTTAGTTAAAATTGTTACTAAATTAAATTAAAAAGTGCTGCCTCCTTCAAGAACATTATTACCCGGGTCAGAACATCGGAGTCATCTCCTAGAATAGATCCTAGGTCACCACTTATGTTCAGTCTGTCTATATATTACTCTATAATTTTTACCTGTATGTGTTCAGGCAATGATATATATTGCAATCATTCTCTCTGTATGATAAACATTTGCATACATAAACATTCTTGTTCTCATGTACGAAAGGTATATAAAGAGGCAAACAATTTGATTTATCCATAGAGAAAGTGGCTATAGAAGTGTGCCAAATGGGAACATCCTATGCTGCGGGCCACACACACATTATGTAGACTGTGCTGCCATTTGGCACACTTGTGGAGCCACTTCCTCTAGGGACTCCTCTCTATAAGTATTAACAATCAAGGAAATTATTCAAGAGAATTGTATAATCAGAAATTTAGTTAAATTATCCTCTCATAACTAGTGTATTTTTGATATTGGGCAAGAAAAAAAGGTTACAACACAGTAAGTCTCAATACAGAAACACCCTTTGGAATACCTTAATGCCACTAATTCCATACATCTCATTTCATTGCTCTCAAGTTATTGGAAAACTGGAGGGGTTCTGTGAGGTAATTATGGTAGGTATTATGGAACACAGCCGCTTCATGCCCAAAGATTATTTTGAGGAATCTTCTACTTCATATTTTTAAATTCATATTCAATTCATTTGTGTTCTCCATGCCAAGCTTTTATTACAATGTTGTCCATGAGTCCATATTATAATGAGTCTACTTGGTGTTCTTATTAATTAACTTTGTCAATTTTAGTATACCTTTTTCCTGACAATCATTTTTATTTGAGGTGATTTTCTGAAAAGGGGTTTTATTAACTTTCATCCTGTAAACTAGTCAATGACTATGAAAATTACAGAACCTGGAAAAATTATAGATTTGATCTGGATATGAATAGAATTATCATTGAACTTTTTCATCTGATCAACAGATAGTGACTAATGAAGAAAATGTGCCGTTTCCAATAGATAGTTACTTTATTTTGCAGTGTCTAAGAGAAATATGATTAAGCATTTTTACTCATTAAGAATTTCATCATGATCATTTTTCTGAAAATTGTTATTATATATAACTATATCGTTCCAATGGTTTCTGATGAAAATCACATTTTTTGCAAGCCTGTTGTACAAGTATTAACCTATTATTTTTCATTTATTTGAAAGGACTCATAGTGATTGCCTGAAGTAATATTCGTAAGTTTTCCCTCACTTTCAAATCAACCCCTGTGGTTCTAAAGTTGTCAATTTCTGTTGAGTATGCCTGCTGCCTTAGTTATGACGAATACTTCATATTTTTAGGCCATAAATCATGTTCTGAAAAGGAACTCTTACACTAAATATGAAATATTTAATGTATTTGTCAATCAAATAATATACTTGTGCTAATATACATGTATGCAACTTTACATTACTTTTTAATGCTTTATATGTAACACTACATGAAACTATTCTGTAACTGTATTCTTATAACAATTAGATTCAGCAGAAGAGTACTTTCACCTTCAGTATTCTTGAAGTTGGGAAGTCAGGAGGTAAGTTTTCCAGTAAGTCATTATGTTCATGTTTTTATTTGTTTTAAACAATTTACAAAATGAAAACTTTTTTCCTGTTTGCACCACACTGTGGCAAACGTCACATTTTGTCTCCCCATATATAAAGTTCACACATATTCAGTCAAGTGATACAAATAATGGTAATAATAACAAGAACATGCAGTGACATAACATACAATTTGAGTATTTAATCATGGCGTTCATGCAATTGCATTGTAACATGTCAACAAAATTTTGACTTCATTATCCTTGGCAGTTTGTGCAAACAAAAACAAGTACACCAACAGCACTATAATCTTTTGCTGTGCGCTAATTAGTGAAGATGATGGAATGGTTACGAGTTGGCATTGATCTCATAAAATATCTTATAAAAATAGGTGGGTCGAAATTCAGAAAGAATTCCTTGCATTTCTTTTCCTAACAATGACATCAAGTATGTTGGGCATTTTGCCAAAAACAGTTGTATTTTTTGTGTTCATATTATTCAATGTCAATTTTTTATCTCATAAGACATTGCCTTTCTCTTTCAGTAATGGACATTTCAAAGGCATTTGGTCACTATTTCATGGGTTGTTATGGAATCCTTAAAAGAATATTTATGGTACTGAACACTCCATTGAGGTATCAAGGCCAAATGTTTTATGAATGTATCTTTTCCAGGAATGGATCCCAATAAAAACATAACTTATGACACTGTGCATCTATTCCCATAAGCTGGTAGGTTGCTGAAAAAATGAAAATAAATTGGCATCCTATCATCATTCACTACTTCCTGAGATGAAACTATTGGCATTTACAAGGTAAAGTAGCATTCTAAAATTATCTTGCATTTCTGGAAAAGCAGTATGTATCAAAGACTGTACATATTCTAAAATGTGATGTGCTAGTCTGTGATTTCAGTAAAAGATTTCCCAGTGTAATTTCTTCATGAGAATATTTAAATTTTTACTTATAACATCATGTAACAATGTTTCTCAATGTTAATGCTTGAAGATTTTAATGATGCCTTAGTATTATTACTGAAATCACTGGTTTAAGTACGTTTATAAACACTTTTTTCATAATTTAGTATGGGTTACTATTACATATGGATTCACTCTTCTGTCTGAAAGGTTGTTCATTAAATAATCATATTCTTTTTATTTAAGAGAATAATTAATTCATTCAGCTATTTGAAATCGGCTTTATACTGACTTTTTTGCAGAGTTAAAATCAGAAAAACTCACTAGTCAAATGAGAAATTGGGCTTGACAAAAATAACATGAGAATGAAGGTAAGTGATAAACTGTCACAATTCCCAAACTAAATAAGGGTGTATTTATGTTCTACTAACTTGTGCATAGTTGGAACTCCTGTTTAAAACATTCATGCTATTTCAAAATGAATGCTAATAGAGTAATGGCTTTCAATGAATGATATTCTTTGTGAAGTTGTGATGATAATTATAAATACTTAGGCTGAATAATAAATTTGGCCTCACTTTATTTATATTATTCCTTGCCCAATCTTGTGCAGCTACCTCATCCCTCATATAGAGTTTTTTCCTATTTTATTTACTGGAAGAGTTGCTTTGGAGTTGGATTGGTCAATTTATATACTAAATGCATACTATAGAGATCTACCATAGGCACAGCATTTGATGAATCTATTGTAGCCATTCGTTTCCTTCAATTTGAAACCACAATAGCTGCAAATCTATCTTCTATATATTCCATTGATTTTAATAGAAGTTCAACTGGATACATCTATGCTTACCATACCATTGCTCTACTGGCACTAACCCAAAACTTACATGAGGCACATAAACCAATATGGCTTTAATTGACTTGGCTATATGTATATTAAATATCATTCATTGAGTATGGCTTTCAAAGCATGCTATATAGTCATGTCAAGGGACGGTATCTCAGAGAGGAAAAATTATCATTACCCCATTATAACTGCTTGATCTAATTAGTGTGAAATCAGCGCACAAGCATTTCCACTTACTGAGAGAGTAAGTTGTTTTAATGAGCTAGCTCTCAGCTTCAGGGATTTTGCATTTTATCAATAGATCACTTGTACCTATTGAGCAGTTTCATTCAGTAGACCTAAACTATTTGTGACCAGTATATAGGAATCCTATGGTTTGGTCCCCAAAAAATCTTGGATATCTCTACTTGCCATACCAACATAAATACTTTTATGAGAACATGAATTTCAATTATAAGATTTACACATCCATTACTTAAACTTAAAGGTTTGACAGATTGGTCTTGATAGACATCACAAGTAAAATATAAAATGGGAAGAAGCCAAAAGTATAATATTTACAACAGTATATTAATAGATAGTTGGCAAATGGATTATTTATTAACAATAAAACAGCTAACTGTGAATTTAGTATTTCATATGCTGTATATCTTACAACTAGTTAGTTCTCTACACAAAATACTTAGCAATGAACAAGTTCACATATTAAATATCTATTCTTGTAAGTAATTCCTTATGCATTAAATTTGTTGTTAGATTAATAAATGTTTATATTTATTTGGATTTAACAGTGTTGTTTGGTTGGAGGGCTTTAAGTGTTTTTAGTTGTTGGCAGCTGATGCTCTTTAATTGTAATAGTGACTTTTTGTTGGATTAGGGTAATTGTACAGCAAGTCATAGGAAATTTTTGTGGAAAAATATTACATATACAAACATGTTTAAATAATTTCACTCCTAGTATAGCATACTCTACTTGTTTACCAGCAAAGAAAATGCCTCAGCAGTGACAATGAATGTTAAAATTTTGTATTATTTATTGAGCCACCATGTGTAGCTATGCTTGTTTTTCCCATTAATCTCTTGCCTCTAGTTTGGCATCCATGTTTGAAAGGGAGCTTCTTGCCATCTCAGAAATGCTTATCAATGACTCTATGTCCAAATCATTCTCATTGTAATTTGATTTATAATGACTAAGGAATTAAGCATGGTATGAAACTTTAGAAACCTAAGATATATCATGAATGGCAAATATTTATATGCATATAAAAAGAAAGAAACTTTGTATAATCTATACAAGGCACTTTGTTTCCTAGCCTGTATCCTTTCTCTTCATACATTATCAAGGTGTCACAGTTACCAATTACTGAAACTCTAAATTAGGGTCAGGAAATAAGGCTCCTTGTGTGGATAATACTAATCTCTTTCCTTTCATAATGAAGTAGCATAAAGAAGAAACCTGAGAATATTAAGTATGTTTTTGTTCTTATAATATTATGCCTGCTTTCAGCTGTTATAAGTCAGAGAATATTGAGGATTAAAATTTAACAATTTGGTAGACAGATTAATGTAGTTAAATATATTACACAAATTAGGTACTAATTTCTGTGGTTTGAATGGCCAAAACTGTATGCCTTTTAGTGCCAGTGGGCTGATCTTTTGGCCCTAGGGGTATGTGCGTAAAATGCTGTGGGCCAATCTATCGGCCCAACTTTTTGTTTATAAATAATTTTTATTTAATTGTTTGGGAGGTAAAAATATAAATTAAATATTTTACTTACTCTAAAAGTGCTTGGAGTGTAAAAAAAATGTGTGTTAATAAATGTAAATGTATATTCTATTGTTTAAATGTGTAAATTAACAAATACACGAAAAAACTCTGGCATTTTTTGCATATACCAGGTGATAGGGACTGGCACTAAAAGGGTTAAAATGAACCTATTCTGAGATTTTTATGTCTAAATGAATGTAGCCACAATTTGTTTTCATAATGGGTGATCAAATAGTTGCTTAATGTATTTATGCTCTTTCAGCATAAATATATTAATTTTTATAGTTTTGGAAATCACTTGATGGACATTGGTGATATTTTGAGGAAAATCATGTTACTTTCAATTCAGCTTTCTTCCTCTTTGGTGTTTCGTAAAGAATCGCAAGTGTGCATGGATAGGGACTTCAATGGGGAAATTACATGTGTTTTGACAGAAACTTAATAGGATTTGTTTCACCCAAAAAACCATGAAGTTAGTTTTTATCAGTGACCTATTAAGTATTATTTTAGTACAATAGTAAAATGAAGTTAAGATTCCACATGAAAAAAGTATTTATACTGATAAAATATTAGTTATATGCTAGATTCTTAATTGATTAAAAGTTTTAGATTACTGGAATAGCTTTCCTTCGATGAATGACTGTAAGTATATGCACATAGAGAACACTCTTCTACATGTTTTAAATTTATGTTGGTGGGCTCCATTTGTGAATCTCAAGTTGTCGTACCTACCACTCACAAACCGGTTAAAAAAATTTTTCACATAAATTTTTGCTACATATTTAGTATTTTTTCTACAGTATTAGTTAGTACTTTACTAAATTTGATGTATTTTCAATTGAAATTAAGATATATAAAATTTTTTGCAAATGTGCATTAAGTATGTTTAAAAAAAAATGAAATACAAGGAATAGGGCCTGTATATTTAAATACGTTGATCAGCTAGAAGGGTTAATGTGATACTGAGGTAATGTAGTGCTGAATGTCGGATAGTTGTGCTAATGGCATTTTAATTTCATTGCAGTTGTTTTTACTCTTAGAATACTTGGTATCATCCTAATGAACCCAGCAGAATGATTCCAAAACTTTGGACATGGGATTTTCTGGTTTCCTGTTAATTTTAAGAACTTAAGAATCTCAACAGCTGCACCATATTTAACTTAATTGATCCAGAAAGGTGTCATTCCTTAAAAATTATTTTGTAATGTCTATGTAGTTACAAGTTACCATTTGAGCCTTAATGAATTGCAGATATTTGCTATTTCATTTTTTTACTTAATTCTATCCATACCATTCATGAATTTTCATACCATTCAAAGGACTGATATTCCGGATTGCGTCAAAATGAGACAACATTTCCCTGACAATCATTACTCAGTTGGAGACCATTGATGATTAGAAGATAATGTTTTGACAATTTTAAAATCCAGAACATAAGTATAAAAAATAGGAACCTTCTCTCATCTGCATTTTTATGTTGTGCAACTGTTGGTATAAAATTTAAGAATTTTTCAGGAAAGGATGTGTATTGTTTATTGAAATGAAATATCAAACTGAAGATGTGTTTTGAAAGCTTAAATGGCTATCAAAGAGTATTGTTTAATTCCATTAATCTATGTTTTGTATCATCTATCTACATTCTTGTTAAATAATTTTTGGTGCATTAATCTTGGCATATAAAAATTATGTACAAGAATGCAGAACGTTTCCACTAGCAAAACATGGACTAACATACAAATAATGTTTAGTTTAAGACATTTGTCATTAACCATATTAAAGATAATTATCTATAAGAAATATTGAGATTTGACCATGTAAACAGTGATAATTTCAAATCATAAAAGCCCTTCCTGGCTACATACGAGTTAATATATATAATTTCATTGGTAATCAACATGTTTCTGTAAAACTAAATCTCATAGAATGTGCCTGAAATATATTCATTATAAAAATGGTGCATTTGTACTCTCCAAATATATGGACATAAATTTCTTTAGAGGAACTATGCTTAACTGTAGTACTTGCCATTTTTGTAGATTCATAAAGGTTCTTCATAGTTATAATTATAACAAGTGTTAAAAATCTTAATTCATAATTATGATTATTATTTGATAATGCCACTTATTAAGAATACTTGTGTAGTTTTCAAATGACTGTCATTAAGGAAATCAATTGGATGCAACCTTGGATTTCATTCTATCTATCTGAAGCTCATTTCTCAAAGCTAAAAGTCAATGTGAAAGCTCTCACAAAATTATTGTGAATAAAGTCTTAGAGATTCTAAAGAGTGCATATATACTATAGAAAGTAGATGCAATAATTGTGGGAACAGATTTTTTTATTTGAATATTCTGTATAAGTGAACTAAATGGATCACTTGAGAAAATGAGTAATTTTGATTTCCTCTGGGTCAAAATTGTGCATAACTCCTGTTAAGTTACACCCTGACTAACCATGGAAGTTACTTTCTTTTGAGTGAGGAGACATCAGAACTCTTAATATGTATTAGGTCTGTTTTGCACAGCTATTTGAATTTATCAAAGATCAGAATTAATTCAGAATTTCTTAATGGATTTGAAATGAACTTATTTAGAACAACAGGAAGTGGGTATTTGAAGAGTGCAGCCCTGTTATTTAAGTTAAAGTTATATTTTTTAAGGTCACTAACATACCATGGATGACACATCTTTATGAATGAATGGATAAAGTGATGCTTCGTAATTAAGAATTATATCTAAGGAAGTGCTGTTTTCACAAAATATGAATTTCAAAAAATGAAAGCATACACAAAAGAAATTTCTTCACTCAAAAATTATTCAACATTTTTCAGTAGATGTCAATCTTAAATCAATTGAAAAAAATAGTTTCACCCATGAAAGAATTCATTACTCAAGTCTTCTTCATATTATAATTAATTATTATTATTAATATTAAGAGGGATCTCATAATTATATAACAAAATAACACCTGTGAAATAGATGGATAGTTCACATAGTCAAAATTCCTTCTGACAATTTCTGCCAAATTGAAATATTCCTCAAGCTAAAATATCACCTGATTAGTGGTTACAGTCAAATTCTTTTATCTCCCCTACATGTGTTGCCAGCAAAGTGAGAATTTCAATAAAGACTACTTTAGCATCTCTCCATAAGATAAATGAAAAATATCAATATCAACTGAATTGATTCTGGTATTACTTTGTGGAAACAGTTCATATTGGGGAGAAAGACTTTGTTCTGGAAATTGTACATTTGGAGAGGAAGGCTTTAAGGCTAGATGTCTTAGAACAGTTGGAAATTTTAAAGACTATTCAGTGTAATGGCATTTTAGTCAATAACTTGGCATATTCCTCTTGTTCTCCCCTCTTAGACCCCTCTTTGTTCCACAAATCCTCTGTCTGGTCTGGTCTCTGATGATATGTTTAACCTATCCATTCCCCGCCTCCCTCAGCACTTTCCTGCCATCCTTTTACTTTCCTCCCCCCCTTCTCCTCCCCCCCCCCCCCCCCCCATTCCTTCCCCCGCCCCCCCCTCGCTCCCTTCCCTGCTACCTTCCCCAACCCCAGGAAAACCCTAACGTCATCAGAGTTC
>WURS02000011.1:8804422-8815996 GCA_011762765.2 Rhinocypha anisoptera | reverse complement strand
CCACTCCCCCCAGGTCCTTCGCCTCCTCTCCCACACCCCCGCGCCTTTCCTGTTCCTCTGCGATCCTGACCCATCGGGGGAAAAATCGATCCCGCCGTCTGTTTTCACGGTGGCAGGCAGGAAATATACGTGCGACGCCCGCCGCGGAATGAAAGCCTAATGCCCGCCTATCAGCGTCGAGTTGAGATAATCGAGAGCGGGATTTTCGGTGCTTTATTGATGAACACTCATTTCCCTCGAATCGCTCCGTCAGGTCGGGGGGAGAGCCCTTAGGGGAAACCATTCCCATTTGGGCCGAGCTATTGTGGAGATGGGTGAGGAGGTGGTGGGTGGATGGGACTGGTGAGAAGGGGGGATGTAAAAGAGGATTTAAAAAAAAGTTCGACCCTTCCTCTCCATCGCCACCTCCCCCTACCACCCCATTTCTTCGTGAAAAGACTGATTTAAGGAGTTTCGGATATACTCCTTCAGGACTCGACGTTCGCCGAAGGGGAAACTTAGCCTCATTAAGGAACCGTTATGTGTGAGATTGCGTGAAAGCGCCCCTTTTTCCGTTATAATACTATTTTCTCGTCATTCTTCCAATTATCCCTCCTCTTTTCCGAACTTGCGATGCGAAACTTAGAACCAAGGTTGCAAATTGCTGCCGAATATCCGATACGGTAAAGGACCGGGTTCCGAATGTCCGCTACCGTGGAATCATTTTTTTGTTCCGTAACTAATCAGGCTTGCTTCGTGATTCATTCCGCAATGCTTGATTGAAGGGAAATGCCTCATGTTCATTCAGTCTATAATTTTCTGTATGGATGAAAATAAAATGAACCGTTAGGTACTGACTAAAAAATACATCTTGAGAATTATCCTGTTGCCTTTTAAGCCATTAATATATCACGGTTATCATAATTCTCCCAGATTTCTTGATAGCAGCACGTTTATAAGTTGAAGTGTTGCAACTTGGAGTTGCCGCGTGCTATTTACCAACTTCGAGATGAACTTTTACTCAACGTGAATTTCACCGAAGTGAGACTCTATTGGAATAATAATATAATCATATTTTATAGGGATTAATCATTAGTGGTGCAATGGTGACACAGCCTTGATCTTAGTATTCCTCAGTCCCCTGGTTCGATTTGAGAGAGATTTGATCCACATCTGTTTTTTCTAGCGTTACTGGGCACAGACACAGTGGCGGTTAGTGGTGTAGATCGTCTTACAAACATTGAACTAAGTGCGTCAACAAGTTGGAGGACTCATATGAATTTGATTTATGATATAATTTGTTCCGGAATGCGGAACTTTGTATACGGTGTACTTCACAGGTGTAGTCTAAAGATATCTTTGAAAAACTCGGCATCTTTTTGGCGTTTGGCGATGTTTATTTTCTCACCCACAATGTGATGATCGCCAAAAAGTTTTTGCCCAAAGAGGTTGTGACACTGGTTGATTATCCTCAATTTTACGCCAGACGTTGCAACACCCGTTTATTATTTTTCTCCAGAATTGAAATGTCACTCGAAGGGCCTATCCTTAGCTCTTTTATTTTATTACTGCTCGCTCATATTAATTCATTTCTTTTGTAAAAACATTATCACAAGTCTTCTGATAGAGAAAATAAACATTATACATTACAATTTTATAAACTCGATTTCATTTCTGTAAAAATAGCAATTAATGTATAGATAGTGAATATTGACACTAAACTTTCTCTGGCGGTGTTACTCTAATTAATTTTTTACAATTGCCATCGATAATAGTAAACACTGAATATATCAAGCTCCATTTTTACACACACTAGTGGTTATTGGTGGTTACACACACTGGTGGTTAATTTTGGTGTAAAAGGACAGATAATATTCCGCGTAGTCTCATGTGATGGCGATCTCGGATACCATTTCCGAGAAATCGGCAACCACGAGATTCATTACGCTAAACCGGCTAAACGTGCTTCTCACATTTTTAATGGGGGTATCCGTTGGATTGATGCCATTAAGACGATCTCTATGGAAGTCTGCCAGCGGAAATGTGAAATTGGGCCAAGGTGGTTGATTCCCTCCATTCCGAAAGACCGATTAATGCTATCAATATGGGTTTTGAAAAGTCGCGAAAGGAAAAAGTAACAAATTCCAGATACAAAAATTACTTTTCTAGCTAATCTCATTTCTTGAAATTTCTCTTTAACCATTCTCATGCAAATTGAAGTTTAATGTGTCGAAACGCGGGATATTTTGTAATATACTGAAAAAAATTCATGATGAAATTGTTTTCATTATTTTTCATCCAAGTTAATATTCTGCATTTCTTCAATGTCATTTTTAGCCAAGTTTAAGTTTATTTAAATCCATTTTCTATAGTACGATTTTTCTTTCCACTAGTTTGTAAGTCCAATGTAGCGAAATACTTTCGCGTCAGAAGATTACCCAGTGTAAAATGTGACGCACTTAATCGAATGTTGCGAAACTTAATCCCGGGTGAAATTGATGGCTCAGTCTATCTCAGGAGCTTGGCGGAGGCGATGCGTATATTCTTGCCAAATTACCATAATGAAGGTTTGTTGGAGAGACGATAGCGTGATTAGGCACTCGTGCGATAGCGCTTCTATAAAACTTGCTCGTAATTTGAGCCTTATTGACAGCGGATATTTATCTCGAACCCGTGTTTCTGCTACGCGGGGTTAAAATAATTTGTTTACGTCCAACCCTAATACCTTATCGAGACATATTAGACACACCAGCTCCATCAATCATGTACTTCGAAGGCAGCTTTAAAATTCTGACTCGAGGTCCAAAGCACGGAACTATAACCAAATACCAGTGGAAATTTTGTTACAAATATCTGCGAAAATTTTGGCTTCGTAAATCGTAATTTATTTACTTTCGAGAAGTGTTTTCTTAACATTTTCTCAGCGAAAATAAAAAACTAAAATGTTTCTTCTTCATTTTCTTTGCTTCCGAAAGGCTTTTTGTACCATAAGTGACATTATTTATTGACAGAAACTTTTGATATTAATTATTAATCGGAAACTTTTAAATAGTATCCCACTGCATTAATAAAGAGCCAGAGTTTTGACTTTTCTCTTTTCGACAAACTACTTATATTTTTGGACTATTGAAGAATTCACCGCTTAACTATCACAAATAGATCACAGTATAAAGAAATTGTTTTCCACCGAAGTTATTGAAATAATGAGGAAATAAGTCTTACTGATGAATTTTTGTGTATGAAAATGGGCCAAGATGCATGTAATTTCAGTATACAATTTGTCTGAAACATTTCACTTCCTTTCTTTAAATCAAACTAAGTTTGACAATTAAAACGCATGTCTGAGAAAGGTAACTTAAACAGAGAAATAATCTGGGTTGATTCTGCCGTTAATTTGTGGAAACGGTTCATAGTGAAGAGAAAGATTTTGTTTTTCAACGTAAAAAGACTTTAGAACACGACTCGGGGTTTTGAATTATTCAGCCATCTTCAAGTGACTGCAGACTGCGGGTTTTGCTATAAATTTTTATATGCGGAAAAAGTCTTTCTCTTCAACAGAGAAATAATTATTAAATCTGCTTAAAGATGAGGGCGAACTTCAATATTCCAGAAGGGAATGAGAAAATCTATCTAGCTTTATTCAATGAATTGAGTAAGTATTTAGGTTTACAATTTTTGAAAAATTTGTGATCAAGTCGCACATATTTTTTCGCCCTGGATAAAAACTTAAGCATTCGATAATACCTTAAATATTTCTCCTCTTATTCTATTGATTGTTAAGGAAGGAAGTAACTCCAATTCACATTTAACCTCAGAAACGCCACATGCATAACGATTATTATTCTCTTCCGGTATTCCTCCTACTTCCTCCTCCATTCTGCTCCGCTCCTTCTAAGGCAGGTATGACGTTGCTGCCTGTGCCCAACTCATTGGCCACAGGCTCTCACTACTTTCCGCTAATGTTTTCCGCCTCTCCTTCGTGGCACTTTGCCTAATGCAGTCAGTCTTTCAAGTCATAATCATAGGAAAAGAAAAAACTTGTAATGAAACTTTACCGAACGTTTCCTTACGAACCACGTTATACCTTATTATTTATCGCGTATCCAGGTCTTCTTTGAGCAGCTTCCCCAAACGGCATAATAGACTTCATGCTTTAGAAAGTCTTTCCTTAATATCCGATATTGAAAGGATTGACCGGACTTCAGTCCAAGTTAGCGTCAGCAATATAAACCAGTTTAATGAAGCTGCTGAACGGCAATTATTTTATTGCTTTTTCATGTTCGTATTCGTATTATAAGTCTTAAAACCCGCTTTGGCATATTATTTTCATATAAGCAGAAGTGTCTAATCTAGTTCTTGGGTTACGAGTCACCAAGCCGTCAATCCTATTTTTTGTCTTTCATTTGAGCCGTTAGGTCTACTTTTCTGTTGTAAAAGTCAATATTTGTTAGAATTTTGACGGTTTGCTTCTAAAATGTCTTTTATGGCCAGGAATTCTCCTCTTTCTATCGATTTTTTTCTACCCCTCCTCATCTTACTTGTCAGAGTGATGAATCGCCTGCTCGAGAAGCGATTGCTTATGTTCTCACAGGAAATGGAAACCAGCGAAATAAATTGGGATGTTTGTTTGTAAGAGACTATGACAACATCCAGACACTGCCAGTAAATTACTTTCACGATATTAGTGGCATCTCCATTTTTAAAGGTTTCCTGAATAATGACATTAATTGTAAAACCTCACCATTAAGAAATTAGTTGTTCATTTAGGGTTTATCCACCGATTATCTTTATAATATTCTTTCCCTTGAATTTCAACATCATTAATTCGCCTGGCAAGGGCCAGTATTGGATGCTTCCACTTACTACAGCTTTCTATGCCTATAAGCGTTAGGTAGTAATTTATGGAAACTAATTTACTTTAACCATTTTCAGTCAACAGGTTTAATCATATTTATGGCCACTTTATTATGAAGCAAAACGACCTCAAAAGTCGTGAGTTCGCCAGCCGATTCTGGCATTGAATCAGTGTGCTCTGAGATGTTAGTTCAATGAGAATTGCCTTTCTAGAGTCCTCAGAGGGCCTTTACGCCACCGAAAATGAGGGTATGAATAGAAAAGGCTAATTCATATATGTATTGGCACTCATTCTATATGATGATCAGTGAAGAAAGATTAGCATTTACTATAAGTAACTCTTGGAATAAAAATTACACAATCTTGGAGCGAAATAAGACAACATACAGTAAGAAAATACGATTTACCTAATATTTTTTCGGGGCGATATTTTTTCCATTTTCGTACCATCTTCTTCTTCGAAACGTGTGAATATTGATTTCAGAGGTATGTGTGCCCATTTTCAGATTTTTCTTTCTCTTCATTCATTTAGCTTCGAAAGAACCGATTTGGTCCTATCACTGGATCAAGTTATATTGTCCATGCCCTCAGTGCTTTTTGAGGTTCTACCTTGACTTTTGATTTCCATTCACGGTCTCCAAAATTCTTTTTCTAATTATCGTATTCTAGGTTTTTTCATTTTTTGAATTCGAACTCAAATTCTCTTTTCTTGTTGGCACGAGAAAACTCGGTTTAAATGGCCCAAGCTCGAGCTAAAATATATCTCGAAATACACAAGCGCCGTCACTAAATAAATAATACTAAAATTATTCCACAACATAGTAAATAAGAGGAAGGGGCGCTTTTCTCCAGGAGAATTAATCAATAATATTACGCTACATGCTGGCGAAACTTATCTAGCCATCGTTAAAATTTTGTGAATCATCACTTTTAATGGATTATTATCCTTTACTCATAGTCATGTCTGAGTCCATTGATAGTATATATATAATTAGGTATTAGTTGCATATCATCATATTAACAATGTACTAGAAGAAGCACTTTGTGCGCCTGTTAGAGATTTAAAGACAAATACGATATAAAAATACAAGTAATATCGAGCCATCATTCACTAATGAATAAACACTTTGAAGAGTAGGTGTCAAGAGAAGATTGTGAAATAAAGCTTTTAACTGATAGAATATGTATTACAGCATGATAGTTTGATATATAATATACTGGAAATGGACTGGTTTTGGAGTTAGATTGAGTGCAGTGTAGAGCAGATAGATATGTGAAAGGTTGTTACGACCAACGTAGCAGTATAAGAGTCTTATTGGAGAAATTATGTTGGGAGCCACTCGTAGAGCACAGGTTGAATTACAGGTTAAATTTATTATACAGATTTCAGGAAGATCACTTCAGTGAAAAAGTCTAAGATATATTGTAAGCCTCGATATACTATGGTAGATAAGATCACGCACATAAAATCAGAGAGATATACTGTCGAAAAGATAGATATAAAATGATATTTTTTCCACGCACAATTAGATACCAAAATAAATATCACCACACGCTCGGAGATAAGAATTACTAGCTAGTGTATATATGTATATTATTTTTCATGTTTAAAAAAAATTAAATGTTAATTGATTTTGTTCCTGCATGATATGTATTTTATTTTTTCATTGACATATTTTGCATGTAGGTAGTTTCTCTCCGTACGAATTATAGCTAATATATGCATGTTGGGAATGCATGTCTGGTGATGTCTCACTCACCCCCCTGCCACACTTGCACGTGGCTTGCAGGGCATTACGTAGACGCGAGGGACAGTTGAGGTCTCACCTGCGTGGTTGCGTAAGCGTCCCCATGTCGGTAGCGCGTCACCTGTCTTTTCCTCCGCACGTAGTGATAGCACACGACCTTCCACCAGACGAGCGGCCTCGCCTCCCGCAGCCTCCGCACCCTCTCGGTGACGGCCGCGACGTCCACCTTGGGCGTCTCGAGCCGCAGCCTCGCGGTGCAGTGCCAACACTCGACGAGGTAGACGAGGTAGAGCATGGCCATGAAGGCCACCGGCACGTAGACATAGCCGTCCCCGCAGGGCGACGTCTGGATGGGTGTCCTCTTGATCGGGGAAAGCCAAACGCTGAACACCACCTTGGTCACCTCCGTGAGGCGGCACCACGTGACCGCGCCCAGGCAGCCGTAGATGAGCAGCGTGAGCACCAGGCACTTCCAGTTGGCCTCCTTCTGCAGAGTCGCCCACAGTGTCTGCTGGATGGGGCGTTGCTATTTTTTTTGTGGAAGAGAAGAGAACATATAAATATCAGGGCTTGGTTGATCAAACAATTAAAAAAAAAACAAAACACAAATCGCTTGAACGAACATTGAGTCAAACGTTGGGGTGGTTTTGCAGGTCTTTTCAGGTCAGGCAGTATTTCTCCTAAACCGGGACGAGAGGCTATGGGGAGATTCTCGAGGATTCAAATCGAAGATTAAATCAGACACAGCAGTGCGTATCGTGCTCATGAAGTGGTGATAAAATGAGAGAGATATTTCTGCAACATATTTTAGGATTAGTGATTTTACCCTTGAATTCCGAGATCACGTCATACAGAGAGGGCAACACTAAGAGAGTGACTCGTGTCTTACGTCGGCACAGTTCCTTCTAATGTTTGGTGTTCTAATTTTCCTTGGCTCTTACTATAGATGTCCATGGACTTGAACATTCAGCAACAAAATGACAGCATCCAAATTCTGAACGAGCGAATGCGTAAAATATATCAGAAGTTTGATTTCACACTGATCTAAAACTATTTCGGAGTCACAAAAATATTTTCCAAAACTAAATAATAATAATAAACTAATTGAAACAATTTGTTGAAACTTATATTTAGAGATATTCATTTACATCCTTGTACAAGTTTCCTCCTGGTTTGTAGAGAGCCTGATATTCGTGCTGAAGCAGCTCCATAAAGAGAACTAAGGAGATAATTGACGTTGAATTTACAGATATCGAGCGTCACACATTAAGTCTAGAAAATTTAATTTATTCTTAATATTTTTAATAACATGTGATCGAAACAATTTGTCTTTTTCATTTCTTAAAAGTAAAGCTTCGAGTAGTACTTATATTTTCACTTGCGACGACGGTGCGCCGACAACAATGGTCATCCGCCAACTCCTGAAACCGGAGAAAAATCCAATCGGGGACACACACAAAACGCCCATGGCCTAGGTGGAACTCGAACCCACAACCTCTTGGTTAGCCGGCGAGCGCCAAGGTTTGAATTGCGATAAGAATGAAAAAGATGGGTCATGTGCTCTTCGGGTGGGGACTTGGGGGTATTGAGTGCCCTATCACATCGTACATCCCAATCGGTTATATGGCCATACCTTACGACAACCTAAATGGTGGAGCGGTCGACCATGATGTGACTGAAGTGAAGAAGTAGGCTACAGGAGGTGTGAAGTTAGGTGTTATTTAGCGAATTTTCGTAACGAAAAAAATAAATGAGATGCATGCGGTGACACGAACCTGGAATGACAATCAATTTTGAAGAGTTAAATTATACTGTTGTCGTTCAGTATGGATAAGTCGAAAGAGGGACGGATAAGAGACATGAAAGGTGACGCAACATTAAGGAATATTGTGCTGAGATTTTAGAAAAAAGAACATGAGAACTCGAATTGATAATTTTAAAATTACTACACTGGGAATTCCACCGAACGAAATCGTAACTACTCGTCACCTGGGTTTTCGTCCGGAGTGAGCAGAAAATAAAATGAATCTAATCATCCCCAAGCTTGTGAATAGGGCTTTAACATGTGTATTTAGTAGAGACGAAGAATATTCTTTGTAAAGTCATCCTTTTTAGAATTAACAAAAGGTCTAGCAATTTTCTTACCTCTAGCTTTTACCTTATGGTGACGAATATAAAGTGACGACACTGCGTGGTAAAGAGCGGACCGTGAATCGGCGAATGGATGACATCAACCATTGCCGTTGTTCTGAAATGTTCCAGTCAAGTATAATGACATGTAAAAATCGAATTATTGTAAAAGTTATTATTCTTACCATATGACTTAGCTCACAATAAGAAATATCATTTTCGTGAAAAAATAAGAAATATATTTTTTATTAAGTGGCTTTGTTAACAAGTACCTGGAATTATGTATTTTTGATTTACAAGTTAGGTGTTATGTGGTGGAAAACTTGATAAAAAAAATAAATGGTAAGAAAAGAAAATAATAAAATAATAGCAATTTTCAAACTAGAAAGGGGAAAATTGCAAGTATTTTATTTTATTATTGTTATGGATTTTTGATATCATCTCTTGGAATACTCTTGGTTCAAGAATGGCAGCCTAAAAATTGAACACATTTACCCGCGTGAAATTTTGGAAGCTAAACTTCTTGTTTTGTGTCTAACTTTCTCCATAAAGATTGCTGTCTCATAAACGCTCTTTAATTAAATTCTACGGGGCAACATCGCCTGCGGTAGCGTCTTGTTGACATCGAGCAATCGCTCAAGTAAACGAAGTGACGTCACTGTTGTAACTAATGCGCATGCTTTTCAAATAGTTCCATAAGAGATGTGTGATATGCTGCCATGTTCCAGCGTAGAGAAACTGGTGAAAAATTGACCGTCCTCGATTATACGTCAGCATCATCGTCAAAAGTTATCCTACTAAAGATTAATCTGCAGCTGATGTGACGATTTCTCTGTTTAAACTCTTGCAGAAAGAGGAGCAGGTAAATACTAGGAACACCATCGGTAGTAATTCTTACCGCAAAGATTTTGAAGTCTAGTTTCTTCTGTGATTCGACAATTTGTAAAGCACAGCAAGCAAATTTATTCAACAGCACAAGTTATACAGATAACATGTATTAGCATCCAAATGGAGGACAGTTTATTTGTCTGTCTCTGTAATCATTCTGTCCTTTTTTTCCGGTGTATTTAATGAAATATAGTCAAAGTGGTACCAAATTGGTACCACATAGTACCAAATTCCTTTACTTTATTTCCCTTCTCATTAGTGCTCTCCAATCTCGCACACATCGAAAAGAATTCAATCAATATTGAACTTATGAGTCACGATTAATAAGAAATCTATATGATTAATACTGAATAATAGTTATAATACTAACTATTCACCTTTTATCACAGGTAAATTGGAGTTCACCGTACAGTGGCTATACATTCAATAATTTTATTTTGCCATTTTTAATTCTCGAGTGACTTACCCAGTTGAAATTCATATCCAAAATGTATCATTCAAAATACAATCCAAAAGACATAATTCCTTCACGCATTTAGAAAATGTTATAGTTGATTATCATATTGAATATTTGTTTTATATATTTGTAAATCTTTCAGAATATCCCGAAGCCCTTTCGGTAAAGGAAATACCTTTTTTGAGGGTTGTGTTTTATAAATATCGCTCAATCGAAGGACCAATCAAGGAAGCTATTCAGATATATCTTCATGATTCTTTATGCTTAACAGAATTACTAAAATTCAATAGTATTAGATTTTCGATTCAGTTGGTGTTACAAATGAGTAAATGGGACTTATATTGATGGAAAAAATATGATACACAATTATGAAAATGAAATCCTTAATATTATGAATACAACTCAATAATGATTGCAAACATGGTTTTAAGGAAATTGTTTTATAGTCTCTAAGGTTCCTTTTGTGTTAAAATTAATTTAATATTATTAATATTTCAATCAGTTAATTATATCTAGTTACCTAAGTCATCACTTCACCATATCAATAAAATCTTTTTAAATAAATTTAATCGGCAATTTTTTTAAACTTAAAGAAATTTAATCGATTTTTTCACTTATCAAATTGATATTTAATAATTGTAACAATATCTCCTTCACTATATTTAAAATCATTTCATCAAAATTTCGTTTTATCAACTACAAGTTACCTTCACTGAATGTTTACAACAGATATATTATAATGAAATAGCTCTTGTATAAGATATATTTCTATTGATGCAAGGGTAAACATGTCCAGACTTTCGATAGGTTTTCCTATAACTTATTTATGATATAGGTGAATGTCAAACGGTACGATGTTAAGGATAATACTGGAAAGCACAGTTCTTTCCCCAGAATTACTTATATACTGACTTATATTCATCGATTGTTTTACCTTGTCGAGTAAATTTTAGTCAGTTTTTAGCCAGTATTAGAAATGACCAATCTGTGTAATATACCTTAAATTTATAGTAGCTCTTTATGAACAGGATTAAATGTTTGAATTATGAATGCTTGTTTGAATTGAATTATGAGTTGTTTGAATGCTGCGGGTTATTTTGTACGGGAATATCTCTGTGATAACAGTACTTTTTCATTAGTATTCCATTTTTTGCATTTCGATGCAAGAAATTTAAGTGAAATTAATTATCCACCTTTGCATTACGCTGAGCATTAGAATTTGGCACATAGAGTATCAAAAGAAACCCGGCGTAGCTCTCCAATCTTTCTTTGTTTCCAAAACCATAGCTTTTTTATCTATTTCAACCGCGGAGGTCTTAATAATAAGCCTTGTCTTTTTAAAACAAAACTAAGAAATAATCAAAATATTCCACTACCAAAGCCAAATGTTGAACTATACAAGCATTCATATTCATATATAGGCCCTAAAATAATAAATCACCTGCCAAAAAATATAATATGTGAACAGAAAGAGGGTAAATTTGTAAGACTGTTAAAAGACTGGCTATACTCGCAAAA
>WURS02000011.1:8783200-8801545 GCA_011762765.2 Rhinocypha anisoptera | reverse complement strand
ATGAGTTGGATTCTGTGTATGGGGACTCTGCACCATCATTTACCACAGTGAAATTTTGGGCAGCTGAATTTAAACATAGGTGTAAGAGCTTGGGAGAAAATGAATGTTTGGGATGTCCAAAAATTGCTACTACCGACGAAAACATCGCCAAAGTTCACCAAATGGTGCTAGACGACCTTTTGTGATGTTTCTGAGTATTAGAATTGATTGAGAACATAATGTCTATATGTCAATATATATTTTCCAAAATTGAAAATCAACTCTTGAATTTGATGTTGGCTCTTTAATTGTCATGGCTTTGGTAATTAATTTAAATATTAATTTTTTCAGATTTCCAATGAACGTAGTGGAAACATGAAAAAATGGATTTTCTATCAATTTAACTTACATTTAATTTCTACCCTTTTATTAAATAATGGCTAGGCTTAAGAAATTGATTTCATAATCCTCATTTTTCAGTACCGTACTCAAGGAGGTGAAGCTTCATTTTATGTGGAAGATCATGAGGCTGCTCGAAAGCTTGCTTCAGCCGATAGGAGAATGACACTAAATGATGGATTCAAGGTGATGAGAATTTGTAATTGACTATCAAAATATGTTATCTCAAGTCAGGTGGTAATTGATTCATGTTTTTATTCTTATTAGATCCGAGTCAAAGTCCATTCTGGTACACCAAAGTTTGAGTTGAACCAAACTCTAAAAGCCAAGGTTACAGCTGTTATGGGAAGGCGTTATAACTCAGACACTCGGGCATTGGACCTGACACGGTTTCATATGGACCCAGGTAAGGTAGATTCTTTTACTGATTACAGGTTACCCATGTTGATGGTGTTCGTCTATTGAGCAGTGCCAACTTAATTATTTGATGCTACTTGTTTGATAGTGGCATTGAATATGTTTGAAACATTCTTTCTTCTACCTGAACAGATTTGGTGCAGGACTCATTTTGTGCGCTTTCCCGGCCGAACCTTATGATAGCAGTTTTGGATATAATATCAGAGAATATTCCTGAAATGGTGGCATTAAACCTGTCAGAAAACAAAATGTACACAATAGATCATCTGAGTTCACTTTCAATAAAAACACCAAACTTGAAGATTTTGCATTTGGGGAGAAATAAGGTAAATCTGCATTGGCATTCATAACATTCAATAATGGCAGTATGTTGTTTGAAAATATTCTAATATTAAATGAAAGTTTCTGATATTGTTGGAAGTCATGTTAAAATGAATTTTACTTCCTTACAGATACACGAAATGACGCAACTTAACTCAATGCAAGGTCTTCCGATTGTTGAATTAGTATTACAAGGAAACCCATTATGCAGCAAGTTTAAGGAAGAGTCTCTTTATGTAAGGTAGGGCAACACAGTGTCAAAATTGCCTGGTACGGCATTTGGCATCAGTTGAAGAAAACATCACCATGTAAGATGAACTTGTATGGTGGTTGTTCACTTCATTTAAATTAAAAAATCTAATGTTGGAAAAATGCAGGTTCTGCCGTGTTTGTGATTATTGTCTTATGATGTCATGCAGCAGTCACACAGTTTGTACATTTGTTGTGCATGATATCTCTCCAAGCTCAGCTAATCATTTTTTTTTTTACCTTTATCATATCACCTCCAGCAATGAAATTGTTTACATTTCATGTGTGCTCCCGACATTTGGGTAAAACCTGGGGTGTTTCCTGAAAAAAAAGTCTAAGTATCATTCCATTTGTCACTTTTGTCTCAACCACCACAAGGAAGAATGTTGTTCTACGTCATATCCTCAGCCTTTGCATTATGTTCATGTGAGGTCATCATTTGTCCTGTTACATTTCCCAGCAGAGGTGCACACCAATGCCGAAATGAATTTTGTTATTGGATTGAGAATTATTTGGTACTTAAATGTCATTGGATGTGTCCATGACTAGTACCTCCTTGTACCACACCCCCTCCACTCTCGTTATCTTCTTATCTGAACCAAGGATACTGCCATGCAGTGGATCCTGAGGATTACCAGTATTGTTCTGCTCCTCTTTGGTGGTCATGTTCTATGACGGTGTTGCACTGTCTTCAATGGAGGGGGGACCAGTGCCACCAGCAGGCATGCCATGCAAGAGTTGAGCCATTGGCCCAGTTTTTTGTCTCTGACAAAGTTGTTGATGACATAACTGTTGAGACAACAATATTGAAGCACCTGATTAAATCCAGAAGTTGATCTGTATTGAATAGGCTCGCCAGAGGGCCCTTAAAAAAATCATGGTGTTGATACTGTGACTTTTTTGTCCCACAATGTTCATGACTCCTCCCTTTTCCCCCCTCAGATGTATTTTTATACAATTTATTTCCCTAGAGAGCTCCCAGAGAAATGTAAATGACTTCATACCTGGATGTCGAAACCAAAATCACCTGATTGTCTTTGCCTTTCATCAAGAGGCTAACTCACGAACATGGTGAGATATTAATGTGCTCAAGCCTGGCTGTGTGGATGTTTCATGGCAGTGTGGACATTGGCTGTGGTGGCTTCTTTTGTTTTTTTTACCTTATATTTAATGTTGATGTGATCATGGATGAATTTGAATATTTAATTTAACAATTCTCTACATTTTATACAGTGAAGTGAGGAAGAGGTTCCCCAAGCTTTTAAAATTGGTAAGTCATTCATAGTGCATGCTGCATAGTATTGCTTAGAGACAGTAACTTTAACTTGTTCATTTTCAACCTCTTAATATAATTTGTATTCCTTCAGGATGGAATGGACTTGCCCCCTCAAATCAGCTTTGATGTTGCTGATGAAGTCAATATGCCATCATCGAAGGGTAGTTTCCTTTGTGCACCTGAAGGACAACCCATAGTGAGGGAGTTTCTTGAGCAGTATTACAGTCTCTTTGATGCTGAAAACCGACAACCACTTCTGGAGGCATATCATCAACGAGCTATGTTTTCACTTTCTTCCATTTACCCAGCTGGCCAGGGTGCCACAACATCTCACAGGTGTTTAGTTTTCAGCTTTATTACAATTTCTTGCTGATGTTTCACTCCAGTTATTTTATGTTTTTCATATCAACTCTGTCTACATGTTAGACATGCCACTGCAGGAATTGAAATTGCTTTTTATTTTGCAGGTTAAATGACTACCTGGTTGAAAGTCGAAATCTTTTAAAAGTTCCTGACTATGCCAGAAGGCAAAAGTTACTTCGCAATGGAAAATTGGCAATCGTTAGTTTACTTTCCCAATTACCTCAAACACAACATGACCCAATGTCCTTTGCTGTAGACCTCCCAATTTTTACGGTGAGTTAACCCATCCTAACGGTGGTTGTGATGATACTTTCACTGCTAGATTTTTCATTTAAATATGCTCTTTCTAGCCCCAGCTCATATATATTTCGGTAAGTGGCCTGTTCAGAGAGACAAAAACGAATAGACAGCCAATACGAGCCTTCAACAGGGTGTTTGTCATCGTGCCTGCTGGAGCAGGTTTTTGTATCGTAAATGAGCAACTGTTCATCACCAATGCTACCAAAGAACAGGAGAAGGTGAGTTCATAAAATATTGAAATCCTTCAACAAAAAATTTGAATGGCCATAGTTGCTGTCAATTCTTTGCATCCATCCCATACACAGAAGGGCTATCTGCCCCCTACTATTTTCTGTCCCAACATCCTGTACCACATGTCCCTGAGTTTCTCCTCAATGTCTCCCATTTCACTGTTATCCATAATGCCTTTTACTTTAATGGAATGCTTCTTACAAATTAAGGCTTGTGCCATGTGCATGTTAAAGGTAGTAGGTTTATCCCATCATACACTATTCCTTACCTTTGCCTACTCAAACAAAATTTCTTTTCTGATGCCCTCCAGTCCCTGCTTTGGCTTAGATACATTGGTGACATTCTCCTTCTTTGGTCTCTCGATATTTGATCCATTCCTTTATTTCTTCCTTTGATAATTCATCCTCTATATCTTTCATATCCACCATTTCCAATTGACTTTCTCGCAATTTAGGGACCATCTTTAAAACTACTAGACCTCTTCTTACTACCATTCCCACCTCCAAAGCCCCTCCCACTCCCTGTAATCGATCAAAATGTAAATCTTGTTCAATCCTTACCCAGCCACACTCATCCCTTAGTTCTCTTGTCTCCTCTCTCCGTGTGTCCGCCTACCTATGTACCACCTCTGATGCAACTTTTATCTTGCTTTCTACATTGGCCAATCCTCGCCTTCAATCTTGCATATAAAGGTAAGTGCCAACAGTAATTCCTCTCCCTCTCGTTCTTTATTTCATTCCAATATTAATTTATCTGGAGAATGACTGGAAACAGCTCACCATGCTACTAATGGTCTAAATATAGTTCTCACCCAAAAGAACCTCTTCTAATACAGTTTTCACAAAGTTTACTATGTTACAAGATATGTCCAAATAGTTAACTTTAGTTGTTTTACTTGTAGTCCATACATATAATTTTTGTGTAAATTATTAAATAATTCAATACTTTCTCCCAAAATATTGTAGCTAATACCGATCAGCGTCTAGAATGTGTCGAAAAGCATATGTTGAAAATTTTGTGTTGTATAAATGAAATATTCAGTTATTTGTATCTTATAATGTTACAAATGCATTTTTTGTAAATTCAATGGAGTCAGGCTTACCTTTGTGAAAATTCATGATGCTAAAGAAACAAAATTTGAAGATTTCACAGGATTTTATTAAAACACGACCGGCATCGTCAAAGTCGGCATCATAATGGATGATGATGTCGACCATTCGACGAAACCTGTTCCGTGTTTGAATAAAATCCTGTGAAATCTTCAAATTTTGTTTCATTAGCAGCGTTACTTTTATTTTAATATAATAATTTTTGGTAATTATTATTTTAAATTCAGAAATTGGGTTCTTTCCTGTAAATTCAAAATATCCTTGTGGATAAATTTCAGAATAAAGCCAGTGAAAAGAAAAAAGCATTTCTTTTCGCTGAAGCACCTGTTCATCTTCACCTTTTCCCGCATGAAATGAAATTGGAATTGTCTTTTTTTAATTCTTCTCCAGGACTTTTCCCTCTCTCTATGGCATCCTTCCATCTCCTTAACTTCCACTCTCACCTCTTTTTTCCGTGTTATCCTTCCGTTGGAGCTTGAGCTCTCTACCTCCTACCCTCATTGTTTATGCTCTACTTTCTTTCGCCAACGCACTCATCGCTCCTCTGATCCACATGCCCAACCCAACTCAACCTACTGGCCTGTACTTCGTTTCCAATGGGGTCCACCTTGGTCATCATACTGATTTTCTCAGTTCTTAATCTGTCATATCTCGTAATAGTATGCATCTCCTTCAGCACCTCTACCTTCCCTTTCTGGGAATGAGTTTTGGACCACGTATCCGAGCCATAGATTCGTCTCAACACACTTTTAAATATAGTCATGATTCAGATCTCTGTGCTGGTTCCTTAGAGATAGTATTTTTGCCAAAGGTTAGAAGAAATATTAATCAGAAACTTGGAACATCAGATAACTTTGTGCAATTGGTAGGTAAGAGAACTTAAATACGGAAATTCATAGAATGAGATTTGACATCTTATCAATAACTCAGGTGAGATGGCCAGAAGGGGCCTTTTTGAGAGACCGCTGTATGAATTATCACAGTTTGCCGTGATGCTACAGTAGACTGTGGAATAGAGAGTAAAGTTTCCTTAAGTGGAACCAAAGTGATGGAACTGCAAAGATGTCATCAAAATTAACAGATGTCATTGTATTTGTGATAAAAATGTTAATTATTTCCCTTGAGAAGCAAAAATTTCACTGGGCATGAAGACTGAATGCAACGGACAACAACAAACAACAAAAATGCAACACAAGGAAAAGCGGTAGGAAAATATTACCTAAGGAAATTAAATAAATGAAGGATAATGCTTTTGTTGTTCTGCAAACAACATGAATTACCTGTGGAAAACAACTTATTTAACGACAAGCGTTATAACCCTAAGCCAAAAGGTAGATTTAAAAGATTCCTGGGGACATAAAAAGTTATAGCATTCACTGAAGTAAGGAATCTGAATGAAATAAGGGAGCAATTATAGACCGTGATCAGAGAATACCCATGATGAATAGAAAAATTCCACATAATGAAGACTAAGATTAAGTGCAAAAGTAACGCTTTCCGGCTTCACTACGTTCTGGAACCTATCCAAACTGGAGTAGGAGAATTAACGCTTGTGATTATTCCACTTGATATTTTTAATACACGACCCGGGTTTCAATATACATAGGTTGACCATAGATCATCATCAGGTAGACATGATCTGATGTTGTGTATTGAAACCCGGGTCGTGTATAAAAAATATCAGAAGTGGAAAAATCACAAGTGTGTTTTAAATTTCCTACTCCAAAAATTAAGTGGGTGTAGGGATTAATTAAATTTAAGGAAGAAGAGCCAAGAATGTTGCTTCAACAGATATTGGAAGAAGAATATAAAATCATAGCCAAAGGACATTAAACATCCTCCCAGGTTTTCAATCCAAAGATTGAATTGTTACCAACCTGTCCCGTCAGGCTTTTCATGAATTTGTAGTCTCAAACTCACATATTCTCCATTATTCTGTCTCTCAATTGCTAAATATATACATGTCTGAGTATGTTTCTGTGTTCTCTTGTACTTATCTGACTTCTTTTTTTCCTTCTGCCAGCAAAGACCTATACCACCACGTACTACCTCATCAATGCCGTCCCTGGAGTGATTATGACATTTTATTCCTGTGAGGACTTCGAATTTTTTAAATATGGTTAGTATATAAATTTCTACCACACATTGCATATTTCAGTAACGGCATATAATTTCATGAAAAATATGTTTAATTTCTCTGTGAAAGCTATATTTGAAACGAGTTTCTAAATATAAAGCAATACTTAACTTACTTAGCTTAATCATTTGCAAGGATTCTCTCATTTGCTGACCACTGAGTGGCAGTTAACTTTCCTAAATGCGAAAGTGCAAGGCCGCTAGCCTAAGGAAAGTTTCTGGAAATTTTTAGCGATTTGGTGAAAATTTTATTGTTTCGTGATTGAGTCATCAATTTTGGTTTCACCGTTTCGTTGGATGTCTCTTTCGTTCCTGAAATCCTAGTTTAAATCTGCTATAAGTGCATATAGCTATTATAAACCTTATTTATTACATGCTACGTATCTACTAACTAGCGTATGACGTCACTTAGAATGACTTCAAATAATATCTAGGGGCATCTATTGATCAAAATGGAGCTTGGAAGACTCGTGCAAATATAGATGCGAAGTACGATTGTGGGCGATGATGCTACTTGAGGTGATTTCGGTGGGATATTTCCGGATGTCTGAACATCATTAAAAAATTGGATGTACAGGGGAAAAAACTGAAACCAATGAGTAAAATAATATCAGTCGAAAAAAATTCCGTTGTTTTCAAAGTACAAAAATAATTAAATATACGTACTTGTATTTTATGTGTGTTAATAATTATATTGTACTCACACAATCATTCGGTGCACAAGAGCATCACGATACAAGTTATGAAAGAGAAAATAGAAACATTGTGAAAAGTAACGCAATGATCAGTTTTTCATATCAGTATTTTCAGGTCAGTTTTATACCAGTTACATCAATAATTCCTCTTGCGTAGACAGAAGAATATTATTGGAGAGTTATTGTTCCTGGACCTGGAAGGTGAAATATCACATTGTTCCCTTCAACACGCAGCTGATGTAGTTGTAGTGGAGCGAATTGGAGAGCACAATTTTAAATATATTCGGAAGAAGTTTAAAAATGCCAGATTTTGTACGATCACAGGCATTACTTGGAGGCATCTGCCTCTGAAGTAGAAAAGAGGTAGACTGTAAATTTCAAGGAAAGGTTTTATTTAACACGACGTCTCTTTAACATATTCGCGTTCCAGAAAATGGCATAATTCGTCGAATCCTGGGGTCGTGTTATTTAAATGTAGAATTTACATAGACTCCTATTTTTTGTCATTAGACATTTGAAATTATTGAGAGACATTTAGTGTAAAATTATAATTTCTTTACGGATTTGTTATGAGGGAGCGTTGTCGCAGTGTGCCTGTTATGAGCGAAATCATGAAGCGTCTCGCCATTTTTGGAAAGCCCGGGGAGGGAACTCACGCATTGAGGAGTGTTTATGACCTTATAATAAGCAAACACCATAAATAAACTTTCCCCGTATTGTACACGACGCATATGACGCCAAGAAGGAATAAGTGAGGGAGATAATGCAGAATAGCGACATTAAGGAAATACTGATTCCCTCCCAAATATCGTGGTTCCAACAGGGGTAAACAGTGTCTTATACTACAAAATGAAATTATTGTTTTTTTAATGCAATCACTAGTGGTCGTAACGATGAGGGATCACCTACTGGTTACATACATGTCTTTGAAGTCACAAGTGTTCAAACGATTATGTCTTAAAGAGTATTTGCTCGCTCCTTTTAGTTGTAACTTTTTTTCTATTTCAGAGAGCGCCCTTGTACTGACAAAATCTTCCACAACGTCAGCACAAATCAACACGGCTTTGGATGGATTGTTGAACATCGGTTATCCATTGCATGCCTTAAGACGAGGATATAGAGGGTGCCTGGATTGATGAGATCGCCCAAATGCAAAAGGTTTATTTGAATTTGTTTATGATTGCCTTGTCGAAAGGATGACTTCCTGTATGCTCAATGAAAAGGTGAAGTATCCATATGACGTCTCGCCAGTCAACTTGGGGTAAAGGTGGATCTTCTTGTTGCTAGGTCATTGTTTCACGAAGTTTTCTTTGGTTCCGACTAATTTAGGAGTTTAAAAATCGTTCTTTGTCATAAAATTACAACTTAACTTTCTTGTTGATATCCTAATTGATCAATTCAAGTGCATAGTTCAGCGTACAATATTCAAGTTTAAATACATAACATGAGTGCATGTACATGCGAAACAAGTAAACCAAGACTTAGACTCGATTTCTATGGAATATTATTATCATAAATATGTATTTTTCAAATATCTGGATTAAAACGAATAAGGACTAAAACAATTCCAAACCTTTTTGGTGGAATTTGAAAGCAGAGGGCGTGAAAAATAAAAGTGTATCATGAAAGGTTCTTTTCAACCCTCTCATAATTAATTCCTCTCCCTCCGTTTTTTTCTTTTCTTGCCTTAATTTCGCATTTAATTAATTTTTCATCCCTTATTAACGCAAAATTTTACAAATTCCCAAAGATCCTAGTGCATCCTTACTTTATATTCTAAGGGAGAACATCGGAATGGAATAGTCTAATATCGATGTATTTTATATCTCTTGCGTCATTGCCTGCATTGGTTTGTCATCCTAATTTAACTCTACGTTCAGACTACGATCCTCAAGTGACTCCATAAAGGACGTTCCTAATTTTATTTTGTGTGAAATAATATTCTATTTAGAGCTGCATCAGGCGTCTGGTAGATGTAGATGGAGGAGCCTGGGAAGGAGGAGATTATGTAGTTGAGAACGTCTAGTTTCTTAGTGGATTTATTGGGTTGAAAGGGGTATACATTTGTTTGAGGTATTTTGCCAGAGTAATAGATTTTCCAGGTAAGTATGGAGATATTAGTGTCAATTCCGTAAATGAGAGAAATTTTGGAAAATGCGGTAGCAAAAGTTGGAGAGAAAGAAGGGTATCAATTGAACCTTTACCTTGGTACACAAAAATGGTTAATTTTGGGGATATTTACACGTGATTGTAGACGTGTGTTTAGCTTATCACTTTCAAACCTGCTGTCGATACCTAGAGGGGGCGGTATTGGAGTTCAGGAGGAAAGATTACTTTCCGCACATCCGTGCACACAAAGACCGAACATGACTTATACTTTAGCATGTAACATCGACTTCGTAGCAAGCGCTCCATTCCCTTTTCCATCTTCTTCCGCCACCAACGGATTTGCTAGAAACCCTCTTCTATACGTAATTATGCAGAATAACTCCAAAATGTTCTAAAAATTTGGTTATTTTAATAAAAATCTTCACCAAAATACCTCTCGTATATCAAAACAAGAGCATTCCACCAGATAGAAAAATACGATAAATCCTGCTTTTCAAGCCCCACAAAATCCAGCACTGCTTAAAAAAATATTACATATCAAAAAACGCGGTAAATCCACTTCCCACGGTGTAAGAATTATGACGAGTCCTAAATACAGGGGGAAGCTCTTCATCACTGCTCCCGTTTCCAATGGGGGGGTCCACTGGTTCGGGGGAGAGAAGTAATCACAAGACACCCAAGTCGTGGACGCGGAAGAGGAGGTGAATTTGCCCCCTGGCACAAAATGACCTTCTACCGAGGCTCCAGGGGGGCAAAGGTATCCGGTAGCTCCACAGTCTTCGGATGTAACTGGAAGAAATCCGGTCGGACCGGAATATATTAGGTCCCCGTCGGACATCTACCCCAACAACTCGGCCACGTGCAAACACTTAAGAACATCGGATAATGGTTGCCCATTAAAAAATCGGGCTCCCATTCACGGGCCACTCGACGATGAAAGCTATTTCTCCATCCCGGAAATAGTGAAGAGTTTGAATGGACAAAAAAATTAAAAATGGACAAATAGAGTTGGATAGGTTTCCGGATTAATTCTGCGTGACAGATCCATCCTCAAAAATGAAGCACTCAGTTTCAGTATCAATCCACGCTAAAATTTATCGACCGCCCAATGTATCACCATTTAAACTAGTCATATCCAGGTAGTTAAAAAATTTCCAAGTTTGCGTCTCATTTAATCATGAAGCAGTTCCACGAAGTCACGCCGGAAACTATTTCCTATAGTTAAAAAAGATTAGTGCATTCCGATAGTTGTCTGTATGCGTCTATACCTGAGTGTCATAAGGTCAGTATTCATAAGGAGGTGCAAATATTAACAACCTTTAGGATGGCTTTCCATACAATTTCAACATTGAAATTTGCTAACTTGAAATTGTAACGGAAAACAAATGGGCATTCCCAACCTCTCTAAGAGCATAAAGGGTAGAGAACGTAAAGGAACCAAAATAATACATAGTTAAAGATGGAACTACTCCCAAGCATGATATTTTTATAAATTATCCTTAACAAATCCACTAAAATGAGTGATTGGGGTGACAAAGCCAATAACTCTGTTAATAAATTGTTACCTTAAATAGGAAATTCTTTTGTTTTACAATTTTAAATAATCTGTAAGTGTACTAAAAATCGGCTAGCGGCATCTGACTTTATTTGATTCATTGCGATTTAACGTCATAAATCACGTTTTCCATTGGGATTACTCTTATGTATTTTAAATTAGTCATACAATCTTGGGGGAAATGACATTATATTATATTTAATAGAATTTGGACGCGGATTCGGGTCCAGCTTTAACCTGATATTTTAAAGTGGGGCATCTAGGTAGCTCATCGAAATTACCCCTAATCTAGATGTTTTAGTGCTCCTAAACATTTTTTCTTTCGATTTCCTATCGATCAACGCTCTTCCATTCATCCATCTCTGCGTGAAGACACGCGGGAACATACGCTCACCTTTTTACATTCGAGGATACTCGGTATGCGGATATATTGAAGGTGCTGATGATAAAGTGGTCTTGGGAAAAAACGGAATGATTAGAAGCCTAATGCTTCTTCACCTTTTCAAATATACGTCTCGTAGTTTGCTGTTAAATTAATTCAAGAATTTTCTATCAAAACGCTGAAAAACTATAACCTTTGCCAAAACTTAACATTTTGGCTCTGAAAACAAGAGATTGAAAAAATTTAGGATTGAAACTTTTATCCATAGATTCACCATTAACAACGGCTTAGGACCCGATCATGTTTTCACGAAAATTTATTGAGCTATTATAGTATTATATGTGTGTCCTATAAAAAACTGGAATAAAATGGAACATTCTATCATGAGAAACGTTTTATGTCAGCATATGGAAAAATGGAATCTCTGGTTCCGGTGAATTTTCCTGAATTCTTATTAATATGACTTTGCTACACATCTTTAGGTATACAACTTCTATTGGATAGTGACTAATTCATTCGTTAGACTTTCATCTCGCAGATGTGGAACACACATTCCTGGTATATTACTACGACCGCTTTGCTCATGTAGCTTCTTTTAATTCTTGAATTGGTAAAGATAGCTTACCCATGATTACGACAGTGCTTCTATACTTCACCAGCTCCCTGAATACGTCACAGCAATTAAAAATATTTGCATAAGTGGTTATCTATATATTCAATGATCGTTTTCAACTATTCAACGACAAAAACAAAAATATAAAACATGTTAATTATGTTAAAATTTATACAGTGGGCTTTATAATGAAATTCATGAGAAAAATGCCAATAAGCGGAAATGGATGTACGTAAAGAATTCGGGTGTGATATGGCGGCCAAAAAGAAGAGAAAGGAGACGCATGGAATTTCCGATCAACAAGCGGAAATTTGCATAAAACTATGTGTGTTGAATTTATTTGGCACATCAAGTGGCTGGATTTATATAAAGTGAGGAAAATAAAATTTAAAATAACGTCATGTGAGTATTCAATCGCTAAGGAAGCCGTATTCTAGTATTAAGTAATCAATCCTCATTTCAATCCTCCTTAACTGGAGTGCTCATCGAACTGAGACCCACAAACGTACATTAACATCCCTATAGTGTCACCAATGTATACATTTACAAGGGGAGAAGCATTAAAATGATCTAGCGACGTAAAATTCAATTAGGTCAACCCAACCTGTTTTTTCACATTTTGATTGATCACTACAATCATTCCTTTGAATTTAAATTTTCCAGGGGACTTCCCATTCCACTCTCGGGAGGCTAATTGGCAACAAACAAAAATTATTCAACAACTGGATAAAACGTGAAAGGCTAGTTTATGTGTCCCTTGCTCCGCCTGCCCCTCCCTGTGACATCCTTCTCGGTTGCTATTCAGCAATCATTCTGAATGCAAAATAAAACTAAGGCTCAGTCAACGTTTTCAATCGAGAGTAAAAATTTCAAGTCCTTCAAAAGTGATGGCTTCATCATTGTTGCCTCATTGTTCTCCATCACGGTGTGCGCGGAGGAAATCACTGTTTAATAAAGTTTTTCACTGCGGATTAATGTCGAACATGTGTAAATGTAATGTAATGTGTAAATTATTCCGCTTGGGCAATGCATTAAAATGTTTCCTCACCTGCGCATATTCGGGGTCACAAATATATGTAACTGTTGGAGAAAAAGGAGTAGCAGATATGGTATGGAGAGAGTTGTCTTTTCTGTCATTTAACATGTACACGGAGTACTAGGTTGTTTTCGTCTGTACTATGTGAAAATTCATGTCACAGAAAAATGAAAACTTAAAAAAACATTGAGTAATCATTCTTAGGGTATGACTCGTTTCGACGCATAGGCATCGCCTCACCTGACGATGACGCCAATGCGTCGAAACTATGCGTAACCGAGGGAATAACATTCTGTGGAATATTAATTAGCGTTTTAAGTTTTCATTTTCCTGTGTACATGCGGGCGACGTGTTAAGAAAGAATTGGGATAAGCTAGAGGTGGCAATGACATTAGTTGGGGTAATTCAGTGTGATTCAAAGATCATTAAGAAGAACAGTTCTATTCTATAGGTATTACTGAAAGACTCACAGCACAGTGAGAGAGGTTTGTGAAATGAATAATGCATCAAGTTTTGGAAAAATCTTGGAGATGCTCAAGCCCAAACTACCCAAAAAGTTCAGAAGGACTTTGACAATGTTGCTATGGGCAAAACTCATATTGAGAGCAGATAAAATCTCACCAAACATTACTGCAGCCAAGGGGGAGGCCGAGGCGCGCTCAGGCAGGCATGCATCTATTACATATACGAAACGAGAAGTTGATTTGGAGAAGGTTCGTATGAATGCCCTAGCAAAAGTTGCATGAATTTGCTTCTGAAGGTCGCCGGTGAATTCAATCCTTTTAACTGGGAGAGTACACTATTTCAAGTGAGCACCCCAGACACCGTAAATAATTTATGGGAGGTTGAATTACGATGTTGCGGTGCACAAAGGTATTTAGATGGAGTTCATGTTAATATATTTTATGTCACTCTTCTGTTGGGGAACATATTTAAGAGATATTCCGGTTCACGGAATTTGAAAAAACCATATCCTAGTAAGAAGGAGGCTAGAAAGTATTTTCTCTCCTGTCTTTCACTGACAACCATTTAAGTTTCTTTAGATACGGGGTTGTTTATTGTTGTTTTTTGTAATACATACGAGTAATGCCCACTTTCAAGTACGCAAATACACAGTTTAATGAATAAATAATAAATACAATTTAACTTAATAGTACAAAATTACCAGTTCAGACAACATCAAAAATCACAGTAAACATTATACTCGTAATATCAAAAAGAAAAAAGTATCAAAGATAAAATATCAACAGAAACAGAATAGACAATATATATATATATAATTAATACCTTTATTTATCATGTAACCTAACGATCATGTAAAGATACACATTTTGGATTTTCTTGATTGTGGAATTGAAAATGTATATTGAACTTTGTTCTAAATATCTATTGCCAAGTCGATGAGGTCGACACATGGGGGAGTTATGCATATAATTAGATGACGTGGAAGAAACAGAAACGGTGTCTAAATTCCTTGTGTATTATGGGAAGGCACATGAAAATGAGTTGAAGATAAAAGGTTTGGCCACTGGATTATGAAATTAACAATTTTAAATAATGTAATCAGGTCCATAATAGTTCGACAATTACTCAATGTCTTTAATTTTAGGTCATGCAAAAGATTATTATATGAGATATTGTTGTAATCATTACTAAGTCTTACATTGACCACCCGAAGTAACATATGCTGTACTTTTTCTAGTGAACATTTTAGGTGTCATAATATGGAGATAATATTACAGATGCAAACTCAAGATGAGGTCTAACCAGTGAACAGATATTTCAACGAATCGCCATTTTTAAAATCCTTAGGATTCATTTAGTAGTAGTAGTATTTTTGTTTATACGGTGCTTGGATTCATTTATAATCCTAACATTTTCAAGGCCTTTGCAACACAAGAATGAATATGTTACTTGAAAGATAGAGATGAGTCAAATAATATGTCATGTGTGCTATGGGTTACGTGTGCATCTCTCCGAATGTTAAATATATATCTCGCACAAGAGTTTAATAAACTCTGGAGTTAAGTATTTAATTTGTCGGTTCAGTCAGAATACCCGAGGCAGTAGTAATCAGTGTGGAAATATTAGAGATGATATTAGTTGATTGCGGGTTTGAGGGGGGAACAGATTTCTGTGGATTTTAAGTATATAAATAATAATATTTATCTTATTACAGATAGAGGAAACGCGTTTTTCCACGATAAATTATTACTCAACATATTACGCCTAGGTTCTTGATACAGTTTGAGTGTGCTATAACCGTGTTGGATACTCTTACTTTTGGTGTATTCTCGAGATCAATTTTGCAAAGGACCCTTGAGTGGCCAAGAATGATGGCTTTGGTTTCCTTTTCATTTAATTGAAAATTATTATTTAAAGACCAGAAATTGGCGGCAGAGATTTCGTCATTTACCTTAGAAATTGAGTTATGTACTTCACTCAAGTGACAATGGAGGTAGATCTGTAAGTCGTCGGCACTTACAATGTCGAACACACTTAAGGAAGATCGAGAATACGAGGATAGTAGGGGGCCAAGGACGTATATAGCGAGGAGAGTAGGGGGCCAAGGACGGATCCCCTGTTTACAAAACATATGCCCTCCCAATTCATAACAATTCAACTGTACTATTAAGAGAGGGACCAAAGTTTTTAGCCTC
Organism: Rhinocypha anisoptera; assembly: GCA_011762765.2. Classification (NCBI taxonomy): domain Eukaryota; kingdom Metazoa; phylum Arthropoda; class Insecta; order Odonata; family Chlorocyphidae; genus Rhinocypha; species Rhinocypha anisoptera. The sequence continues at coordinate 8,785,715 of WURS02000011.1, read as the reverse complement.
AATACTATATTATTTAGTTCTTCAGACATTTATTTTCAAGTATCCTAGTTACATGGTCATAATTTATCCTCAAAACTTATAAATAAGAGAGACACAAATTTGACACCTACCTCTACGGTTATCATCCCAAAGTTGAAGCACAACTGTACTGAACAGTGAGTGAAAATTCAACCAATAAGTTGATGAATTAATTTTCCTGTGCCTCCTGTGGTTTTCCAGGAAGTTGTGGTATCCAGAAGAATGTTAAGCTTGAATTTTGTTAGAAATATGCCTAGGCATCATGGGTATTTGAGCATGGGCACCTCATTATTGAAATGAGAACTCAGCATCCTGTAAAGATTCTCTTGACTTGTATTATTTATATCTCTCAAGTCACCCACTAGAACAAGTAGTGGGTGTCACATCGACTGCACGAAATTACTCATTTTCACTTCTGCATCACACCACAAACACTACTTCCCAAATCTTTTATACAATCTCCCCCTCCTTAATGCATTTCCAAATTGCTTGGTGATTTGTCTCTCTGTCTATGTAGTAAGCTCTAAGTGTCATTTTTTATCTTTGAAGCAGTATCTGAATATTTTGCATAAAACATGGGTGACACTCATCATTCAAGTATTATGTCAAAAAAATTATTACTTGTTCTAATTTATGCAGTCAAGATCACATCATTGTGGGAGATATGGTTTTCCATGAGATTATGTAAGTTATCCTTCACTATGTAAGGTGGCCTGTAAGAACTATGATTCTTTTCTAATTAAAATGATTAAATTTCCCATTATAATTTAGCCATACACATCAATTATGATGCTTTTGATGCTGATTCTAATCTGAGTACAAAAATGGGAACATGAGATTGTAATAAAAGGGCAGCTGAAAATCCTTTGCAGTAGTCAATTAGATATTTGTGATTAAATGGAATTCAGCAAATCAAGATAGTATTGAATGTAAATTATAGATAGTAGATAGTAAATGAATGTAATGTTATTACAATTTTACAAAGAAATTGGTAAGATTTCATTGTTGTTGCAGCCAAAAAATGTTGTTGTGAGGTCTGAGATTTTAGTTACTGAGATTGTAATAAAATGCCCATGGTTAACACTTATAATAAGCTATTCTTCAGTGAATATGTAATTTTTTTCAAATTAAATAATATTAATAATTTCTTTATCGTTCTTTTGGCAAGAAATATGACAGGACAATATCATAAATATACACAGAAGAACAACACTTAAAAAGGAGTATACCGATGCATTTAGATATGCCATTTCATAAAAATACAGTCTGTCACAAATAGAGTAAAAACATAAAAATGAAATACTGCAAATACACACATCCATCCACATTGGATTTGGCTCTAGAGGTTATATTTTGTTATCAACATCTGTTGTAGCATAGCATAGAACATGCTCAGACATGTAGAAATGTTTGCTTTTTATGGAAATAACTGTATGTAAAAATTCTATTTATTTATTAATTTTAATTGCTAACTTTTATAAGATATTTATTTCGATTCTAGGGGAGCATACAATCCGCAATTACCCAGCTACAGTCCATGGAGCATTCCTCAGTGGGCTTCGTGAAGGTGGACGTATCTGTGACCAGTTCATTGGATGCCCATATGCTCCTCCTCCTTCAGCTCCAGGGGCACAGACATCTGCTCCCCAACCAGTATCTGGAAACACTACTCCTGGGGCCACAAGTACTTCAGGAAACATCCCTTCAAATGCTAGGCCTGGGTCTACAGCTGGAGTTCCTGCTACTCCTCATGGAGGAACTGTTACTCAGACTAATTCTATGTGATGCTCACACCATGGGAAAATGGCTTAATTTTTAGGAATCATTTTGTGGTTGTACTAATTTGTGAAGTTTTTTGAATGTCAGTGTCTTATTGTATTTAAGGTGATGTTGAAACATGAAAAGTGATATTTTTAATTTAGAAACTTATAGTTGCAGAATAATGATCCCAATGTCTTTATTGATCAAAATACTTTTTCATTGGATTGGCTATAGTTTATGAGTTGATTGATTTTAGGTCATAGATTTTGCTGTAAATGGCTGATTAATGTGTTTTCTATTGCATTAGCCTTTAACTTTTGTGCTCATTTTCTTAACACAATGACTCATGTATTTTTATGAATTTAGATGTAATCTATCATAATATTTAACAATAATTTTTATTGCATTTGTACTGATGGTGTCATTTTTCATAATAGGTGAATTTTTAGTACTTGGAAATAAAAGTAATTTCTTCAATTTGTTTTTCTCTAATTTATTATTATCTGCAAATGCATTGATATATTTAATTTTCACCCATAAACCACACTTGAGACTTCAGAGCAGGATGACTGCCGTATTTCTTTGATCACATTTCAAACCAAGGATTTAAAATGGGATTAATGAAGTAGGGTAAGTAAAAACACTTGTGATTCCACTCGATATTTTATTTTAACTTGACCTAGGTTTCGACACGTTGTGTCATCATCAGGTGATGGTACAGATTTAGTTGCACTTA
>WURS02000011.1:8769965-8783100 GCA_011762765.2 Rhinocypha anisoptera | reverse complement strand
TTCGCTCGCTGACACTCAACACTGACGCCAATTTCCTCAACGATTGCCCCGGGTCCTCCGAAATCAGCGCCTGAGCTTTTTTCCACGACTGCTGCCGTTCGTGACACTCGTTCCCTCGAATGAGATTTTCTCGCCGGGTTAGTGGAACCTTCCCCAGACTTCTCATAAGCATTGTACTTATTCACAATATCGTAAACAATTGATCAGGGGTACCCAAAGAATTGAATGATTTCAGTCACTGAACAGCCAGCGCAAAGACTTTCGATAATCGTGGCTGGTCGATTGTACTCCACACTTGTACGTCACATATCGGCCTCTTTGAGATTACGACTGTTGACTAGAAACCTATGGCTTTGAAGAATGCCAACAGCGACCTCTGACGAAACTATGATATGGTGGGAAATTCAAATTGAAATTTGTCCAGTTTTAAGTGCCGCAACCTGTATTCTTGTATTCATCGGCTCATTCAGTTTTAGAAATGGCACCTAAGCACAAACAGACAGAAGTTTATACTGAAAATGAATTTTATGTTGACTCAGACACTGAGGCTTATGAGCCAGAAAGTGAACCTAGGAATGGAGAATCAGACACAGGACATTTTTGGGGATTATGTATGGCTATTTATCATGCAGAAAATGTAACTTTCCTGTCAAAAATGAAGGCCCATTCAACTCATGTAAATGATTGAAGCAACTTTTCTTTCAACAACATAACAGTGATGAACAGCTGGGTGGCTATGTTTAGTAGTCAAATGTTTCATGTGCAGTTTAATGTTGGCCTAGTGAGCAGGTGGGTAGTGATGGCCTAGCGAGTAGGTGGGAAAAAGGAGCCTCAGCACTTACCTCTTACAATACAGATTGGAAAGCCCTAAGATAGTGGAGTAGTAGTATTTTTGTTTACAGGGTGCGTTGACAGCTCTGGTTATTTAGTCTCTCATCAAAGAGTAAAAAAAAAATTAAAAATAAATAACAACAATGAAATAAAATTTATATTAAAAGCTTTCACAGCAAGTGAAAATGTCCAATGTTTTAAAAAAAATCAAAACCTTGTCAATCATACTCAGGGTATCACCTGAAATATCCTTCAGGTCCCCCCTGGACAGATAGTTGCTCATGCAGATCCTGATAAAAATAGCACTCCATTAATAGGTTTCTTATTGATAGGCAGTTGCCACAGTTATCACATTGCGGCAAGTCTTTTACCTTCGCAAGGAGGTGAGAGTAGAACAAGGAGGAATGTTCTATCTCAACCATATCATCATGACTTCCGCCCTATTGCTAGACCTGACTGATTACAGCCAAGAAGTACTGTCTTTGATTTCCCTAAGTTTATTGTTCATTAGGTACATATTGCCATTCTGATTCCATTTTCCATGTATTCATTTCTTAAGCACATTGGCAGTGTCCCGGGAAGTAGAAGTGGGGTGACTACCTCCAACTTCTCAAATGTGGCTCTCACCACTGCATCTACCATCTCATTCACTAGAATCCTGGCACGACCAGGGACCCATAAGAAACCTAAGCCAGCAAAACCAAACCAGATCCCATAAGAGTTGAAAAATAACAATAATTAGCCAAGGAATGAAAGTAATGTTCAATGTCATGTGTGTACCAATAAAGGCACATACATAATAACACAGATAGGATATAAGTATTGCAATTTGGGACTATGTACAGCATAGCATATAAAAAAATAGTCACTTAAATTGTAATTGCCTTTGAAATACATTGCAGAGGCACAAAATATGTAAGTTTTGCTTTGCTTTATTTTAACAGAATATTCTGTGGAAAACAAGAGAAGCAACACCTACATATTTGTGTCATTATAGAATTCCGCCAAGTGACAGCCTCCACAATATGTAGTCTTTACACAGCTTGTCATTTGAATCAAATCTGCCAGTTAGTTCCCAAAAATAGAAAATTGTTCTAAGCCAATGCAGGAACTATTAAAATGTAAAAATCAAATCCTCAGGGGGCTCAGTGGGAATTTAAATCCAAGGTTTCATGGTCAACGTTAACTCTATACCTCCAACAAAACCCCCCTCTCCCAATACCAGACCTCCTGACCCTTTCCAACCCCCACTCCTTCCAAGAAAAGTATACAAAGAGAGTAAGAGTTTAAACATTTTGTATGGTCATCTGATGATGACACATGTTGAAGCTTAGGTTGTGAAAAAATTATAAGTGGAAATCAGTTTTTAGTTCAGTCATGAATGGCTTCCACCAAGTTATGCTGAAAACCAAATCTCTTGAATGGTAACAAATTAATCCAACGGTTATATTGGCAATATTTCTTATTAGTTGCTTTGCATGTAAGACTGGGAGTAAATTAAATAATTACAGAGGCATAACACAACAACTCACTACTAATCTTTCTTATGTGATGTTAACTTAAAAAGAACTCGCACATCATAAGGTAGCTATTAAAAATCAAGAGCTAAGACAATTATGATACCATGAATTATCATCTATCACTTGGAACAGTACTTACTTGCCACAATTCCATTTGAATAGCAGATTCCAGCTGAACAAGCCTAGTATCCAGGTTCAACTGTTGAGTCTCAGGTTTATTGATGCTAACATTTGTGCCAGATGATGGAAGTTTTACAATATCTTCCAAATGCTTCCTTAGTTTGTCACAAAGCTTTCGGAATTCAGTTTTACGGTTATATTTTAAACAAAATGCAAATGTCTGCAAAAGGAAAATAAAATAAGTAAAGCCAGTAATTATAAAGAATTAACAAGTCATTATTTCAATGATTCATCCTTACCATTCTTGCAATATCATGATAAAGTGTCTCGACATGGGCATTTGTTCTCAATAGCTCCAGGCACTGACAGTAAGATTCCCATAAGAATTTTACCCATGGAGTCAAAATTGTTCGGTCACTACGATCTTGGGCATCTTCACCACTCACAGCACTTTAATGAGAAAAAGAAGTGATTTGAATTGGCAAATATCCACAGGGAAAAACTTAATTCAACTTTTAACAATGCAACATCCAATAATGTCACAACACCTTCTTTGGTGCGATTTAAAAGGAATATGAAAATGGGCCCTAGACATTCCATTCAACCTTAAATATTATTCATAAAAGATATTATCTCATATTCAAAATACACATAAAAGAATGCGCACGTGTCCAATTGTGAATTAAGTCAAAAGTTGCTAGCTTACCTCAATAAAATACTCTCAGGAGTAGCCAAGTTGTCAAGATCATCAATATCAACTACAGCTTGCTGTGATTGTTCCCTTGCTGCTTCTGTTCTTTCTTCGGCCGTTCTGAGATAAAAACGGATAACATTTTCTAGTGATCCAACATTTACCTGAAACAAAAACAAGATTGCTTTAGTGTTGTGATGGGAAAAACTTACATGACCACTTGGTTAAAATCAGCTGTATTCATTCCAAATCACGAAAGAAGAGGTCACTGATAAGAATATTTATAAACCACATTTTATGCAACATGAATGGCTTCAGTTTCAGTTCTTCAAAAAACTCAAACATTAATGAAAGCAAATAGGAATAAGGGTTATGGAGAACAGTACCCATCATTACAAAGTATGAGAAAATCGAAAATGTCAGTTCAGATTGGGAAAGCTATAACTTCTACTGTGAGGCACATGGGTTTCCCTGGAATTTAAAAGAGGCTAATAGAATCCAAATGGGCAACATATGTACAGACATAAATCTTTCTGCACAAAAGGTGTTCAGATTGGTATTTTATGACAATGAACAATTGAATTTTAGGAATAAATCTCAAAGCAAAATATTAAAATTTTCGCTCTGCCAAGCAAGATATGGACATCAAAATTCTTTGATAGATCTAACATAAGTACATTAATATAAGAACACTGACTCCAATTATTTTTCCATCTGATCGTCAGATGCTATAGAGTAAACTGACAATATAATTTTAACACGGACCCTTCAGTTTCCACTGATAAATTATACAAACCACATGAAGTAAAACATGGTTTAGGGTATCAAGATTAAATTTCTCTCTAAAAGGAGAAAACATCTGTTTCCAATAAAAATTGATCCACACAGGAAAAATGACTTATGAAATATTGGTAGATATACTTAAGCCACAAACATAAATTAGAAATCAATAAAATACTCACAGACTGGAACATGTTCCTGTACTGAAACAGTCCTTCCTTGGCAACATGAGATTTCTTCAATTCTACACAAAGATCCAAATACTTGAACATAATTGGTTCCAGAACACTCTCGCTCCAATTGTAGGCCCATTTTTTATTCCTAAATACTTCATACAACGTATCCAATGCTCGAGCTGGCTTCAACACCTCTATGAATTCTAGAAATAAGAAGACAAGAGAAATAAGACAATTAGAAAACATGAAATTCAAACAATATGTAATGTAAGATGCCGCTTGAATTTGTGAATTTTGAGGTCGTATGTATTTGAACCCATAGCATGTCACCTTCTCTACGTCTCTAAGTTGTTTTTCTCCATCTTGAATCATTATGGCAATTGGTTAAATCATAAACTATCCCGAAAATTTACTTTACACGAAAACGAATAATAGTATGAAAAACTATACGCGTTTCAGAACACTACTATTGACTTTGTCACTTGGACTGGACTAGAATTATCATTCATGATAAAGAAATTTGAAGTCTTAAACCAGAAGGAAAATACAAAATTGCTAGTTTTGAGAATGATTGCTTAGTTTAAGATATTTTACTTATAACACGACCACCGATCTGCCGCAAACCCCCTCCCCCTCCTTTTCCTTGCCCCGGCGGCCCTAATTAAGTTCAAGTCACAGTATTTCCAAACTTAATATAAATGCATTTCATCACACAAATAAGACTGGTACATTGTTTACAGCCGAACATTTCTGCCCAAGCACAATAATAAAGCAGAAATAAGATTTCAGAAACCGCCATATGCATTACTCCAAACCTCATGCCCAATGCGGACGTAGCATGTAGGTCTAAGAAGACCATGGCTATTGACAAATGCTTACCATTAGCCCTTTTAAGGGCATTCTCAGGCCTTTGCCCGTATCGAGCCATCTTAGAATTTCACTAATACAATTCACATTAGCAAATTAGTCACTTCTATTAATTTGTGCCCTAATAATGTTAGGCACACTCCCTATATCATACATACACCGACGGCCATAAACTCACTGCACCGGATTGGTTACGTGCTGGAAATATGGCCGTCGAGTTAGTTTTTAAAGATTGGATTAGAGCTTTTCCCCAACTAATCATCTTTTATATATGTTCAGATCATTTTAAATAGACAAATAATTTATTTATTTCTGAAACATATAAGAGTTAAAGTAAATCCTTAAAGCCTTGATCATAGTTGCTGCTTCCGCTTGTTCAACGATGAATTCGCTGAGGACTTTGACAAATGAAAGAGGCAATGGCGGAACATGTGACTTTACTCTCCTGTAGTGTAATTGGTACATACTTATTCTCTATGTTATTTTGTATTAAATGATGAACAAAATATTTTGTAATGGCATCTAGTACTTTTCTCTGCCGTATAAATTATATGAAGGATTATCCAGAACTAGAATGTAGTAATTCTACCTGGAAGTCAAGTTGTTGTTGACAAAAATTGTCATCCATACAGAACGTGACAGCAACGGAGATATATTATGGACTTGGATATACCCTTCAGTAACTACAGAACAGCGTTTATTGGTTACGAGGAAGAGCGGTCTGGACGGTGATCACAGTTGGCCGCAACCATTTCTATATGGTCGATTTCGAAATGCTTGGTACTACATCAATTCAACTGAAGTGTTTGAATCCGATAACTTACCTCGGGTTAGAAGATCATTGTTTGCTTAATTTTAAACCATGTATGTAGAATTGTGAACTTATAGATATTTCTTATAGGTAAAACAATTCGCTCTCGCAGTGTGGGCCAAGGATTTTAATCCTGAAAAGTATGAAACTTTTTGTAGGATTCTTAGCAAGACATTTTGTAAAACAGGTATTGACAATTATTTTTTATTCACCTAATAGTACGAATAGCACTTTTTCATTCTGAAAGTACTTTTCATTGTTTTTCTTGTATTGTTTCAAGGAAACCCTACAGCAATGATGCAGTTGTACCTGTCTGTGTTAACTCGTGGAAGTTGCATGACTAAAGAAAATGGGACCTTTATTGTTAAAGATTTTGAACCCAACAAGCACCTAGTAAACACCAACGTTAAGGGTTTGTATATGCAGTACGGTTATAGTGAAAATGAAATTTTATCGAGGTATTCTTTTGAATTTTTATTTTATAGTAACTGCTCCGTTGAGGAAGTGGCTACACAGCTGGTGTAGCCTTGTGACACATTGATTTGAAACGCCCTTCTGGTTTTCGACCCAAAATGATCAATTACACAATTGGAAAGTAACTTATTTTAGTGGAATTGTAATGCTACACTTTCCAGTAACGAGAACTCTCATCTTGCAGATCTGATTAAGACTTTCGGCTTGGAAACCATTTTAATATATACAGCTCTTCTTCTAAAAAAGAGAATAATAGTATACCATCACAGTATTGAAATACTTTTAAAGGTTGGTTTGGTCTTTTCTTAAAACATTTGAAAATTTTATGAGAATATTCTAACAAAAATAATGTTAGTCTTTAAGGACTTTTCCTGCATTAATGTGGCATAGAAAAACTTGGGATTCGCTTTTCCCATGGGTAGATCTACATCCTGATGAACTAATTGACTTGAAGGTATGTATACTTTTGAGTTACATCATAAAAGGTTTTGCATATGGCAATAAATGAAGTACTAGACATTTTTTGTGTTTAAAATTTTTCATTTGATGTCTCCATGCATGTATTAGCTCTAAGTATGTATTGATGTCTCCAAGCATATCATAAATATGAGTAAGTTCCCTCACTAATAAATATGCAACTTCATATATTCTGGTTATTTAATAAATATATTATTTATTAAATAATTAATTTTTCTGCTAAAATTCATGACATTTAATATAGAAGATTATAAGATTATTTTATGTATTATTGAAAAGTCTCATGTGTGTGTTAGCAGAAAAATTGATAATTTCCTTCTATTCAAAATCAACAATATTGTGGGAGGGACAATCTCAAAAAAAAACTAAACGGCATCTACAGGATCATACAAAAAATAACATTAAGTTAATATCAGAGAACCACTTATATGTTGTAGTAATTAAAACCTTATTGTTTTTCCAATTTCATAAGTTAATAATTTGTCACATGTTACTTTTCATACTTAATTTCAAACGTGAGGATCTGAGAGAGAGAGAGGAATTTGTCCAGGGATTGTAGAAAGGGAGGTGTTTGACATAGTTTTGTGGTTGGAAGGGATAGATGTGCACATCATTGTAAAGATGCAAATAATTTCATTTATTTCTGAAACATAGTAGAGTTTAAGTAAATTTCTGAACCTGACCTTAACCTGGTGACACCAATTGTCAAATAGAGGAAGACTTACTCCACCCCACCCATAATACCCTTTTTTTGCATACCATTCCCCCCTACCTTTTTACTAAGAAAAACTCTCACTCACGTTGAGTAAATGATTGATGCAATTTTCCACAAAAAATATATTTATTGCAACCTCGATGAAACTGCTGTAATACTGTGTAGCTATCATCAGTAAAGTATACTGCTTTGCCTAAGGACAATCTCTGGAAGGTTATTGATTAATATAAGAAACAAAATGGGTTCAAGAAAGAGCTCCATGGAACGGCATAGTTTGTTTTCTCCCCTGATTAACTGCATAATATATCAACTGAAGTGAGATTTCTAAAACTTTGTTTTTTCTCACACAGAGGATTAAAATATAATTTACAGTGCCATTTAGAAAATTGATATAATTTGTTTCATTATTCTGATTTTGCTGTCTTGCTCTATTCTTCCATTTAAATCATATTTCTAAAGCATGTGCTCCCCAAACTTTTAAATTTTGGTTCATATTTTATAAAATTTTAGTGGTTTACATTAATTCATAATTTTGAGACTTTAATGTAACTTCATTAGGAGTATATGGTTACTAACCCTGCAATATTTTTTTCAGAGCAATCAATATTATGTAGCTGGATGTAGAGATGCAGGTGTTTGTTCAAGGAGAGATATTTATGACATACTCATTAATCTCCCAGCTAAGGAGATAAACATTGCTCCTCATGCCAAAGGTATTCATCTAGTTATTATATTTTCTTATAGTGTAATATGTTGCATTCTTCCTGGGTTCAGGAAAGGATTTAAGTGGTATGTTCTTTGTGAGTTTTAATTATTAATAGTCAAATTTAGTTATATCAGCCATCTCTATGAACACTTCTTCTACAACTTCTGAGTATATATATATATGATTTTCATTCATTCCTCAAATTTTCTAAAAAATATTATTGATACTTCTTTATTTTCCTAAACACAATTATGTCATCTTAGGAATTAAGTAGAGTTTTATTGATATATAATGGCATAGATAATACAAGTGCTTATAAATACTTGAAGAAATAATTACGAAGCCTCTGATATTCAATTTTCTCTTTGAAAAATAAATGGAATGCCATCCAGAGGCTTTGAAAGCTTTAAATTTTATATTTTTTTATGATTACAGGAACTTTTAATTTGATTACTCATTTTTTATGAAATTGCATATATTTTATATTAATATGTGTATACTATGGTAAACATCTGGAAACATCCATCTATTTCAATAGTAAGCTTAAACATTTAAAAGGTGGCCACTTCCAGGGCAAGACTGCTGAAGATAAAAAATAAATGAGCAATGAATCAGTCTTGAATATCTGACAATAGATCATGTACAATTTCTGGACCATGTACGATGATAATGGAAATGGGGTTATGAGTTGTTCTACTTTTCAACTCTCTTAATTTTGTCTTTGCATCTCATCATACTGCCATGCACTATGATGAGATGGCTTATTTATTTTGGAAGGCAGCACTTTATTATCCCTAAAACATCCATCTCAAAGATGGTTGTTTTCATCAAATTGCCTTGCTCTATGTGAATAGTGAGTGTGAAAGGGAGATTTTTTAAAAATGCAAAACCACACAATTTTAAATAATTTTATCCATGAATTATTTCAACCTGCTTGAAAACTACTTTATTCTGATACATCTCTGTATGTTCTTTCCTTACAGAAAGTATGACGATGACCAAAACACATAAAGAGATAGCTCTTTTCATGATGCAACTTTCAGAAAATCCATCAATTTCTGAGCAGCAAGTTGTGAGAGAAATAGCTGGGAAGACAGGAGATCTGTTAGCACATTTGAAGTAATAATTACATATTAATTTCTACGATTAGAATAAGCCATAAAAAAACAAGTTATTTTGAGTTAAACTGAAATGATTCATTTTTTTCGAATGGTGTTATCATGATTGAAATTTATATATATGAAAAATATAAATATTGAATTTTATATATTTATGAAAAATACTTGGCTCAAATCCTAATAAGAAAACTTACGTTCTTGAACACATATATGAATACGTAAAAGATATCTAGAGGAATGAGTAATTTAAAGTTAGGTAATTGCCTAACTGTAAAATTACTTGATAGGATTTATGATAATTCTGAGTAGAAGATAACCGTCCAGTCATAAAAACTCATAAATTGCTATTTATGTACCTAGTTACTTAACTTTTGTAAGGTTTTGCTAATTTTGACTAACATTTCATGATAAAGGGGTTTTGTAGAAGGGAATTGGCAAGAGGCAATCTCAGTTACAGTTGCTATAAAAATTCTGGAACTCATGTTGTTAGTAGACATTTAATTGTATCAGTGGCTTTGAAAATCTGTCTTATTCCTCCAGGTCTTTGGCAACAGTAAGTACAAGTGATGGGAAGCCAATGATTTGCATAGAAACACTGAGGGGAAAGAATCTACCACCAGCATTGGAAAATTTTCTCTTCAATCTTGCCATAGCCGAAAACATGATGATGCTCTGAATCTCCTTGTTGCCTAGACATTTTTATATATTATTTGTTACTCAAAATACTTTAATCATTCCATTGCTTGTTTATATACAGAGTTTATATAGCAATGTTAAATGAAAGGCTCATGATTACTCAGTTATGAATTGATGTTAACACCTCTGTCCCCAATATTTTTTGTCATGTTAATAAATCTATTTTGTAACAATGTTATTATTTACTTGATCAAATACACTAGATGTATCACACTTTTTCTTTCCCTAGGAGGTCAAGTATTGCAGGAATTTCTTGCTGTGGTTATCTCTTAATTCACAAATGTTTTCCTTCGGGTTTCACTCATCGAATATCATTGGAACCAATTATGACGATAGTATATTAGGGAAATAGAATCATTTATACCTATTCCTTTTCGCATGTGTATAATTAGTTTAATACAATTCAGATGTTTCATAGAATGATGAAACAAGTAAATACAAATGTTTAAACCCAAAACAAATTTAAAGTGAGATTTTAGATTCTTACTTTCTAAAATCTTACCTTACATGTGAGACAGTAAATAGTGTTTAATTTTAATCATCAATTCCATTTGTTACAACCACTTGGATGATGCTCTACCTTATCACATTATCTATTTAAGCTTGCAGACCCAAGATTGTTTACCAGAGAACTACTAAGCCCCAACTTAACATAAATCCCTCTTTAACTCCAAGTAATTCCCACCAGTTGTCATTATTCCTAAATGCCTATTCTTTTCCTATCTCTACCTTGCTACTCAACATCCTTTTCATTACTGCCTTCAGCTATTCATCACCTGTGAGAGCCCCTTCCAACCTTCTTCCAATTTCGCTTAAAAATTCTCTCCCCCCCCACTACCATTATTAGTAATTTTCTCTATCTACTTCAACTTTCCATCCTTCAACAAAACCAAATCTCAAATGCCTCCAATCTATTCTCATCATCTTTCCTCATGGAACAAGTTCCAGATCCATATAATGCCATGTTCAGTATCAGGGTTTACACCAGTTTTTTCTTTACATGTACCCTCAAGGTCGATCCCATTAACTCCTTTTCACAAAAGCATCTTTTGGTGATGCAGTTCTTCTTGATCATACCAGCTATTACGTCCATTTTCCTACATGATGCTGCCTAAATAACTTTTCATTTTGTTTCAACTTATGTCCTCCTTGTCCAAGTTATACAACTACAAGTCTTTCTACTTCTCGAGGAATCTCATTGGCTGGTCTCGATGGTGGTGGGGTAATGTCTTCGTCTGCCAATCTGGAGGTCGTGGGTTCAAATCGCAGCTAGGTAGATTTTTCATCCTCCACCTAGGGCATGGATGTTTGTGTTTTGTCCCTGTTAAAGAAAAATTCTTTTACTGCCCACCGTTATTGGCCTAGTACTGCGTATGGGCAATTAAAAAAATACCGTAATTTTCGGTAAATAGCGCGCGCGTTATCTATACAAAAAATGTATAAATTCGTAAATAACGAACATGCGCGCCAGCGTTATCCTTCTGAATACCAAACTGCTAAAGTGAAAATCGCCACTCTCGTTAAGTAATGATGTACGTCAAAGCAATATAACCTGTTTCTATTCGAGCTTCTTATGTACAGCCTAAAGTATCTACGGGACGAGAGAATGCAAAACGTAAAATGTCGCCATGTGACTAAGATTAATGCGTGGTATTTTGTCCGCATGAAATAATGGAAGTGAACGCCGAATGTTGCCTTTAAATATGGTTTCCCGATGACATGTTCTTTAGAAGGAATTGCCTTTGGCGGCTGCATCTTCAGCATTGTCGACGTTATCTTTCGCGATTCAGGCTCTTCAAGGGGACCGACGCTAGTTCCTGTTATAACTAACGATCGACAAAAATGAGGATGTAGCTGCTCCCAAAAATCCTTATGGCGATCACTTACTTGAAAACGCGCTTGAAGATTGCAAAGCTTGTAATCACAAGCGTGCAACTTCATCAAATCTGAAATTACTTTCCAAGCCTTTGCTCATGAAATCAGTCGAACTTAAAAGATTATTTCATTCGGTACGGCATTGCTGGGAGTTCAGTCACCGAGAGGAACTTATTGATCAAACTTTTCGGATCCAGCCAGCAGCGATGAAACCTTTTCGCCCAGCCGTTGTGTCCTCCGCTCTCAATTCCATCGCGATTGAGTGGAAACCTCCAGAAAAATGTACAGCAGAAAGAAATGAGCAGGAGAATGTAGAACGCAGGCATGTTTTCACAGTGCAGTATTGCGTAGGAGGTGATACGAAGAGCTGGGTGACTGCTTATCGGCAAGTTGCGATGATAATCATTCATTTTCCATCCATTTCACCCATCTTTCATATGCAAAGGTGACTGAACTTTGAGAGGATTGGCAGGCTGCATATCGTCCAGGGGCAAACGGGTCCCATCTTTTACATGCACAAGCATATAAAATATTTTCCAATAAAATAACAATTTTGAATAATGAACGTGAATTAGATAACATTTGAAACGAGCATGAAACGTCACAACAACTACCTCCATAAGAACTTGTCACTTGAGCTTCTATGTTCTGCTAAGAAATAATTACTATTCAAAATGTCCATCCATAGTGATCAACCCGAAGGTTGGTATGTTAAGTGAGGGTTGAGCTCACCTAGTACTAAGTCCACGGCGTGTGGAAATTCACACATTAGGGTAGAGGGGCCAGTTCATTTCCCTGTGCCGTATGTGGTTTCCCACGAAGATGTGGTACCCGAAAAATCACTCAGCTTGGGTTTAGCTGGAGGTGTCCGGAGGGTCGTAGGTTAACTAATATTTACAGGATTTCAGCAATTTTCTCCTTTCGTTCCTTTATTATTTGTTTAATTTTTCAACTTAATCCGGTCGACTCGATCTTTCACTCTTTGAGTTTGTCGCAATCTAGTCCTTTCAATTATTCAAATGGCGTCCGAGTATACGGGCGTTAGTGAATAACGACATCATTGAATTCGATCTCGTCGCTCTGCTCCTGTTGCAATGGCACATTTGTCCTCATTATGTTTGTTTCAATCGTAGTGTTTCGTCTTCCGCGGGATTTTTCGTCACTTCGATCGAGAATTTTGGCCTTCGCACTTGAATTCTACGGAAGTTTAACGGTAACCGCTGCCATGATTTTCACTCTTGATTCACAATACCTATCAGTGGGAATAAACTTATTGAT
>WURS02000011.1:8744008-8769865 GCA_011762765.2 Rhinocypha anisoptera | reverse complement strand
TCCACTTCGAGTCCGTAAAATGGGGTGAACTTTCCACGGATCTAAAATATTCCGCATGAGATATTCACGATGAGAAAATATTACGGGTGAAATTTCCAACGACGCGAAATTTTTCTAAGTCCCGAGCTCTCCCAATGTGAGAGAAGGGCATAGGCATAGGCCTCGAGCCCCTCCACCGGCTTCCTCAGCTCCCGTCGGCCGAATCGTAAGAAAAACGGCTAAGTCCAGAGTTTGCTGATTTAAATACCCTTCCGAACCTCATTTGGATATGAATCCGGGTTGCCCGGTTGGTAAGGTCCTGAGTTCATGAGGTGAGGGCCATAATAGGTGGTCTTGGATCGATTCTTTTTTAAGGCAATTTTTTTTATTTACGAAATTTTTCCAGAAATTTGGAAATGCCAAAAACCTTCTCCATGGCCTTCTGTATTGCGTTCAGGACGTCGCGAGAGGTCGGGAAAACGTTAAATATTCGATCATTTTTTTGTGGGCGGCCGAATTTTTTTCGGGCCGGCCAGCCGGGCCCCCGAAAAAATGCCGTCCGTTTCCACAAAAATGGACCGTGTTTTAATGTTTTCCCGGCCCCTTGCGTCACCCTGAAGCTATTGTCAAAATCTGGAAATAACGTTTTTATCAAATTTTATAAACATAAATATGTTAGTTCAGTTTCTGACCAACAGATGTCGCACGACTGCATTTTGGCCATTTCTTCTCTGGGGAGAACTTGAGTAGTTTCGGGATTCCCTCGATAGGTAGCGGGGTGGATTTCGGAGCGAAAATTTGAAAATTAGGTGCTTGGATGTTTGAAATAATAACAAAAGAATAAAGAAATGCAAACAACAGATTGAATAAAATCTTGTGTGTCAAAGTTATCTGTAATGTATGAAATTTATGCTACATTTTCCGTTCTTCTTTATCACCTACAGGTCTTGTAGCAAAGAAAATTTTACATTAACACAAGTTTATCCTTGTGAATATTACGGCAGATAGCTCACGTTCCGATCTTGAATATTATCTGAAGAATGTCAGCCTGTGATACCTGATGCATAATTGAACAGTGATACCACAATTAACATCTGTGGTAGCATTGTCTAAGTTTACTACAAAATTTGACTTTCCCTACCTTCATTGTCATTGATATCTTCTGCTTCAGATGCTGACATGCCATATGACCATTGTATTTTGTGTCCATCATTGATTCCCTTAGGTAAAACTTCTTTGCGAAATCTGAGTTCCCCACTCTTTTCTATCTACTATATAACCAGTAAAATAGTTTCACTATGTGCCAAAACAGGTCCTAATGGAGCTCTTACAGTTTTGCTTTACTCCTACCCATCTTGCAGTAATTATAATATCAATTCAGTACAAAAAAGGAAAACTCTAATTTCAGAAAGAAAATAATGAGAATTCATTGAAAATAGTATTTTATTTTCACTGCAAGAGCACAAGAACAGAACAAGTAAATATAAGGGTTACATAAAGGTTTTTAATAAGGGATTAAATCAGGAAAACTGTTACTTTATTGGCATAGCAGCATGCAATACTTTGTAATGAACAGAGTTTTCCAACAGTGAACTTGGTGACAGTTAATAAAAAATTAGTTATCATTTCCAGCCACTTAACACCTACTCTTCCATTTATCTGAAATGGGTAATTCTACTTGCAGGGATCATTTTCACATGCCCTATACATCACCTGGGGTCACTTGAACACCAGAACACTTCCACCATGTTTAGGTTGTGATGAGCAGAAAGGATGACTACTTATGGTCAAGTACTACATTCACTATCCCTTGAATATTGATATCACAGCCATTAAATATACATTCAGCTTGATTGTTAATAAAAAGCATAATGAATAGGAAATTTTGTATTATTTATGTAAAGAATCATGATAGTTAATGTTGCTGGAATAATTGACACCATGTACAAAGAGCAACAGATCAAGTCATTGATTCCTATTTAACACCCAGTCTTATGAAACATCTAAAGTACCAAATGGAACGAACATTTTTATTACTACAGAACAGAAACAAAATCCAAGGAGGAAGAAAACAGGAATGATATAAATTCATCTTTATACCTGGGAAACAATAAATAGAAAGGTCATAAAATATTTGGTAACTTGGTTCACACTAAGCTAATCAAAAATGTATTAGTATAATATACTATTGCCTTATTTCTTCTTAATCTTCATTTGATCAACTCGTCACACTCCCAAACATTGTAACATGATTTTTAATAACCAATCTGTCTCTTACCCACAAGAAATAGCTAATTGTTTCAATTAACACTTCTGTCACTCCCCTCTTAACTCTGTACTCATTTCTGAGGCCTTTGTTTCTCAAACTCCCTTTTCTTTCTCAATATACTTACACCCAACTGAGAAACATGAAATTATTAAGATCATTAACTCCTTCTCCAACAGCTGGTCCTCTGGAATTGATGAAATACCTATGTCTATCATCCAAATTGCTACACATTACATTGCTGACCCATTTGCTAATAATATATATACTTCTTTTCTTATGGAGGAATTTCCCTCTTGCTTGAAAACAGGCTTGTGTGCTACCTCTCCCCAAGAAGAGCTCCCTCATATTAACTCTTCCCTCACTACTCATTTTAAATTGTGCAAAATTTGTCATGGAAAATCCTCAACATTTTTCTAGAGATGTAGAATGGCATGGCCATCATACTTGATCCAAAGGTGATGATCATCTTAATAATCACAATCTTATGTTATCTCCTAAGGGTCCTCTTCACACATCATCTGTCATTTTTAATAAACTTCCCAACGATATTAAATCTTGTCCCTCTTCAATTTTCAATGTCAAACTGAAGATGTTTTTGGCACATAAAGCTTACTATGATGTTGGTGAATTTCTTAATGATTAATTCTGGACTCTATTTCTGTTATATTGTATTGTGTATATTTCCTGTTCTTTTTCCTTTGTGATGAAACCATGCAATATATTTTGCCAATTCGGTGTAAATAAATTATTATTATTATTTCCTGTATGAAACAAGTACTGTTTCTTTATTAATATTTTTTATTTTATCCCTTCCACTCAAAAAACATGCTTATGATTTTCATCCATTGTACAAATTTAAGCTTTCACTCTAGATAAAAAATTCTCCTACTATTTGACAATTTAAAGGGAAGTCACCTTCATTACATCAACAATAAATATTAGATTGCCTACTCCTGATGAAAGAAGGGTATTTTAGCCATAGTTATTGTCATCTGATAATGCACAATCTTACTGCAATGAATATGAAATCAACATTCTGGAAATTTCCTAATAGCACCTGCTGTTTATTCAATTAACTAGTCAGAAAAAGAACTAATGATTCAGCATATTCCCCTAATTGGTTTCCAGGGGCTCGGCTGTCTTGTAACCTGAGAGAAATAAATGCTGTTGTGTCTCTGTAGGGTCATTATAATAAAACAAATTGCTCCAAACATTTCTGCATTCAAGGAAACCCTAAATTCTGAATTATTAAAAAAAAGTAATTTTCAATTTTGTCTGTTTCACAGATACCCATGATGGGTCTGCAGAGAGTCCCTGTTTGTTGACCCTTGTAGTAGACAATATGTTTCAATAAGAAATGTGCCCACCTTCTTCATTTCCAAATAAGTCTAAGGTAAGATGTCACATATAACCATTGGAATTTGAATAATTTAATTGAACAGGGTTATGAGTATCTTGGTGGAACTTTCTTGCTCATAGAGGAACCAAGCAGATGAATGGGGTATGAGATGTATTATTATTTTTCCCCCTAAAGTCTTACTGGATAAACTGGAAGCCATTCAATTACCTCATTCTACTTCTCTGCAAGCTAACAGAAGAATTTTTCATCATCATTGGTAATTCAATCTGAAGATTGGTTTACTGCAGCCAAGGATGCATTTTCTATGGATATGTAAATGTGGTTATTTCCCAATCACCTTCCACATCGCAGTACTGAGGCCAATTCCGTGGATTTCACTCTCCCCCTCAGCAGTGGCAGTTGATGGACTGATCATTTTGACCTGAACTATCTGGTGAAACTGTTGCCTTCCATCAGAGGTTGCATGTATCAAAGTTACAGCTGCTGGTCTCGAAATTTGGTACAAATTCAAACCAAGAATGTTTTTGTCATCTCCAAGGCATGAACTCGAACCAGAACCTGAATTTGGAAAATCAAGGCATGAAATCTGTTAAAATTTAATGAAATCAGCAAACTATGCTGATGTAAAATGAAGCAAACAAAATTCATGTGTTGTACTATACACAAAAACAACATTCGTCAACCCTATGGTCAGTTTGGTAACTGATGGTAGGGCCAAACTAGCATTGAGCCCAATGGTGTGTGAAAATTTTCATGCCTATGGTTTCTCAATAAGATGTCATACCCAGAAAATCTCTCAGATTGGGTATTAAATGAAGGTATCAAGAGCCTTGAACCCAAGTCCTTTGCTCAGTAGCCATGTTGTCTTACAACTAAGCTAGAGATCAGTTTGATGTGTGTTTTTGACGTGTCATGTATGTATATGTTTGGCATGTCTTTGGGACAAAAAATGATTGATTTATTGATGTGAGAGGAATGATCTAACCTAGCACTAAGCCCAATGATAATTAAAAATACACACATCTAAGTAGAATTCCTTTCCATATGCTGGCTGTGGTTTCCCAGGAACACAATACCCATGAAGGATTTGAACCCACAAGTTTTGGGTTTCACAGAAAGTGTACTACTCACTAAGCTAACCTGACTAGACTCCATGCAACTCATGAGATTTTATCATTAAGTTTTTACTACGTTACCACAGAATTTAAAGGTCTATACTATTTAAAATGAAAACTTAAGCCCCACCAGGGATAATAATAATTAATAAAAATAATTATATGAATGTTTGATTGGAATACTATATATTAATTTGATTCTAGATATAAATATATAGAGAATATTATAAGAGCCGTTAGAAGTACCAAGGGGTAGGAGAGTTACCACTGTATATGTACTGATTCAGTAAAAAAAATAACAAGATCCAATTAAATTTTTGTAGTTCTTATTACTAATACAAGGTTTTAAGCATGACCAAATGAACATTTGACCTGAAACCTGAAACCCTTATGAACAATTAAAACAATGCATTTAGGATTATCTTTTGTTTCAACAGTGTCATTTGAAACCAGTTCGTGAACCACTATTATATAAATGAATTAATGAAGACCAATTTTTAACTTTTGCTATAGATTATAAGAAAAATTGACATAAATTAAACTTTTTCCTTTAATAAGGACCAAAATTTGAAGTAGGAAAAAAATTAATTCAACCTAAAAAATAATAATGTCAGAAGAGTAACCTAACAAAAAGAGTGAACAAGGTGTGATTATACCAATATGGCATAATACGACAATTAGTATCACTTGCACATAATGACTCACATTATTTTACATGTAGCTGAAAATTAAGTGAATGGGGAAATTAATTTACATGAGTTATTTGATTGATGACAGTTAAAGAAACTATACAATGGAACTTATACTTCCATTTTGCATATATACTTCAAATGAGAGAATATTGATGAATCTGATAAAAGATTTTGAAACATCAACTTTTATTTTCATACTTTATGAAGACTATCATAAAGGGAGATGCCTTAGTAATTTGATGACTTAAGCCATCAATACTTGAGTACCAATTGGATCTAAAGGTGTAGAACAACTTCAGTTTACATTGATTTATAATAAATATATTAGAAAATAAGCAAATGCAGACTTACTATTTAACAGAAGGAAAACACTGATTAAAGTCCGTGGATTTGCCGATACTTCTCAGCTATATTGTAATTATATTTATGCAACTGTAAATCCGGCAGCTCAAGGTTGAGTAATATGGTAAATAAAGAGAAAAAAGTATGTTCCTTCCTTAAAATAATAACAATTGCAAAAATATAAATCAAATAATGCAACATATTTTTGAAGTACAGTACTAAAAATGGACAGCTATTTATTTATTAAAGTTACATTATAATTATTTAAGGAAAAGAGCAAACACACAGCAGTATTTGCCATTTTACAGCATTTAATATAACAAAATTGTAGCAATTGTACAGTAAGTTGGATTAATTAACTGTATTATAATCAAAACACACTATCGAACGATGAATGAAGCTGAACAGCTTACCTTAAAACCACGTGATCTGCAAAACTGTCAAAGAAGACAATCGCTCAAGAAGAGTCAAAATTCTATTTACCACTCTTTAATAAAACAAAAACCAGCAATTAACATAAGTACTATGAAATAACCATACAACCTTTGTCACTAGTTATCAGAAGAAACACTAGTATGCTTCGCTTTGGTGAAAATATCACACAATCTTGCTTAGACTTGATGCACCGGACTGCATTAACGCTAGTCTGTCTTCACTGGTCTTCACACTACCCAGGAAAGGCATTTGGTTAAGTTTGTTCCCGAACCACTGCTGTGAAGCACTGTCGTCACTAATGCGTCTCTGGGCCAGATTTCATTTCCAAAATGGCCCAATCAGAAGCGAAATGGTCATCACTCTATGCTCCACATCTTGAAATTAGCCCCTCCTGGAGGAACAGGTCACTTCCCTATGCAGACTGGCCTATAAAAATGATATCCGAGCGGAGCACGCGAGAGCAGTGTCGCATGGAGCAGTGATTGAAGGATTTTTGTTTAAAACAAATGCAGTTTGATCACCGGCAGTTTAACACTTGTTCAAGTTTAACTTGTTAAAGTTGTTACAACATAAAAATAAATATGTATACATTAACCATCAACAAAAATGAACCATTAGCAACAAATTAAAATGGGATGAAGAAGAGCAAGGTCAGTAAATTTATTGGATAAAAGTGTAAATGGACAACATTGTGAGGAAGTGAATTTACTATTGAGGAGAGGAGGAAGAAAAGCAAATGTTTAATCATTGATAGTCTTGGGGTGGGCACATGGTGTAATGAGTTTGTACAGGTGGGTCTTCTGTGCTCGAGAGAGAAAGGTAGACTGGCCCTCACACTCGTACCACAGTCTAGTTTAGTCTGTGCTCGTACTATAGGTTGGTCGACTGGCGGCTATCTCAACAGTTGAAGTACGCCGCTCGTGATGGCGCCACAGTGCTGAAAGACTGCAAGGTTGGTATGAAAAGAAAAAACTGGTAAGAAGCTGTGTTAACAGATGGAATAACCCTCTTCGCAACAGTGGAAAGAATGGAAAGCAAGGAAATAGGTTGTTAGTTTTTAGCAAGGAAAAGGTTGGTAGAGGTTATAGACCAGATTTATGCATAGGTAATTTTTTTGCGATTTTTCACTGGGAATGCAAAGTTCTAAGGGAAAAGTGGTTGTTCTAAAGTAGACTTAAAGGTAAGGCAAGGGAGGGTTCGCAGTTATGAATGAATATGGGGTTAAGACCATCAGGACCTGCAGAGCAATCGATTGGGATTTTGGAGAGATATTTAAAATCCTCCTGGGGATTGGTTTGCATTTGGGAAGGTCAATCAAAATTAGGATTTAGGGAGTGACGGCTGGTAATGGCTGGTTTGGAAAGAAGTGTAATACATTCAGAAAAGAATTTAAGAAACTTGAGTTGGCCAATCGGATACCATGGTATTAACATTTTCAAGAGAGACTGCATCCAGAATGTGTGGATAATTTTAGCAGCGATTAACCAAAGACCAGAATTTTTTCAGGTTAAAAGTAATAGCTGACCCTCTGTGTACTCTTTGTAATCATGGCAAATTAGCTTAGCCTAAATAAGCAATTTAGAATAGCAACATATTTCAGTGAAAGGATACTGGGTGTAGATTTGAAAAAGATCTATCTAAAGAGGTATCATGGATAATTCTTGTTACCAAGAATGAAAATTATGTCTGTCTTAAACCAGGAGGTGAACTTTTTTATCTTTGGTTTCACTGTGGGAACAAAGTCTTTTATAATAACCTCAAGGACCACCTACAGAAAATATTTCAGTAAACTAGAAAAGTATTTAACATACTTAACTATTTTTACCATCTAATGAAGTAACAAACATTGGGAGGCATTACTTGGAGGAATTTTTCCATCATCAAGTTACAGAAAATCAAACTCTGCTATTCCACATAACAAATTTACTCTTCACAACCTTGGTTTCTCTGCATCATCAGGTGAAAAACCCTTCACAATTACATGCCATATATATAATTCAAACCCTTGGGATGATTAGGGAAGGGGAAGTGGGGAAGTCGCGGGGTCTAGAAGCAGGTAGGTGGGGGGAATGGGGGGGAGGAATAGGAATTTGCGGGAAAGCACGGGAGGTGATGTGTTTAGGCTATGGAATTTGGGAAGTTTAAGAGAGGGGAACAGGAGGGATACAACAGTTCATTTAAAAGAGCGATGTATTTAGATTCACACTTCTATAATTTCTAACTCTTCCAACGCATCCCACCTTTGTTCTTTTCCTTCCATATGCAATATTTTGGCTGCAAAATCACTGCTGTGTCCCTCCTCGAACAAGTGTTTCACAAACTGCGAGGTGTCACTCTTGTTAATGAAACATGATGTGTTCCTTCACCCTCGTTTTAAAATATCTGCCAGTCTGACCAATGTATTGCAGTCATTACACGAGTTCATAAACACCACTCTGTTCCAAATTGTTCATTTGGTAGGATCCAACAAGGATCAATACTTCAATATAATAATTACTGGCTCCATTAATTAAAGATAGAGGTTTGTAATATAATCATTTATGAGATATTTTTTGGAAACAGTATGTGGCATGGCAGTGGGATATATAAATGCCTCCAGTAATATAAAATTTGCTATATTTATAGGATTATCCATGAAAAGACAGCTTTAAGTCAAATGTAAATCATTTATTCTTTTCAACTTGTAAAATCTAATAAAAATTTTTAAAATTTAAATCTCATTTCCGACTTATCATTTTGAGGCATCTCTATAAGTATGCCAGCCAATGATGAGCAGTATAAATCATATTCATCCATTAGCCTTGGCTGGTTCCAGATAAGGATATTGAAGAGATTGTCATCTTTAGTTTTTACTTTGCAGCCTAGAAAAAAATTACCATTTACATTATAGTGCCAATAACGAATTGCATTATATTCTTATTGATTAATAAGTGATTTGAATGCTTCATATAATGAGCAAGTTTATATAGGTTGGCTGTGGGTTATGTTTGAAACTGTTACTCTTAATATGGCAGGTAATATAATATGACCTGAAAGTTACTAACTGATGAAAATAAAGATGTATTCAACGTATCATTAGTGAATTGAATGGAATAATAAACACAATACATAATTCTGACTATTTATGTTTTTCTTCACAAACCTATTTTTAATGGTCTATGATACCATTCATACCCCAAATGGGTAAAAATCAAAGGCAGTATTGTAGTTATTTTGTGACATATGTTTATACAAAAAGTGAACTAGCAATGGTAGGTGCTCATATTTCTATATTCAAAGGATGATGAAGAGGGAAATAACTCTGACGAAAAATTCTTAAATAGACTCAAAAATTACAAAAGGCAAATTTTTTAGGTAGCAATTAAGAATATTTTACAGTTATGAACTACCACCGGCCAGTGCATCATATAAAATTTTTATTCTCAAACTGAAAATCATTTTAGTTTTAGTGTCATGAACAGTGCAAAGGAATGAGAGAGCTTCAACTAAGCCTTATAAATGAATTGTATACTGAATGGCCACATGGATAACATAATAGTTAAAGATAATGCTATTCCACTCAGTATAATAACAGTTATGAACATAAAGTACTTCGGAAATAGATGGGAATATATGAAAATATTCCTAGCAAATACAATATTACAGAAGAAAGATGGGAAAGCTTGATGAAATTATTAAAAATCTGGGCTGATACCTTTTTATCTTCTGTTAACCAGTATGGCACTAATAGGTGAAGACTACTTAAGTCACTCTAAATCTAAATAATCTTGTTAAATATAAATCATTTACAATGCCAGCATGGGGTATTCCCAACATACTACTAGGTACCATTATAGTAAGTTCTGTTTACCCATTGGTCCAATACTCTTACCTTTCATGGGAGCTGTTTGAACCAGTGGCATGGCATACCAGAGTGGTTAATGATGGGAAAGAAAGAGTGGAACATGATGTGGGTGGGGGGGATGGATGAACCAGCAATTATTTGGGATGTGACAAGAGACATATGCAAAGCGGATATAGGCAAAGGTAATGGGATTAACAAATGAGTGGGAGAAAGGGGAGGTGTAAGGATGCCGGAGATAAAGGGGAATTGGAGCCCATTTGGACCATACCAGTTGTCCCATCTGGAGACTGTAAGAGATTGATTGAGGTCCTTTAAAATAATGAAGCGTTCACAGTAATAATCTGAAAAATCATGAAACGATAATTATTTCTTGGGTAAAATACTAAATCATTTTTTATCTATGGTAGAATCTCAATTAAAAATTGCAATTGGTCAATAAAGTAAGGAAATTCATATCTGATGTTATATGTTTACAGACTACAAGATTTATATTGTTATCAAAAGCACTAGAATGACATTTAACTGACTATGGACTCATGTTACATGGGATTTGAAAATATGCAAGAAGCATGCATTTCCCCAAAACACCTGACAAAAAAAGGGTCTGAACTCAAAAAGATAAAAAAATTTCATCACAGTTAAAGGGTCAATAATTAAAAATCTTTTGACCTCTAACTAGCCAAAATAAAATTGATGGAAGAATTTAAATGTGATGCCACAGAATATCTCCATAGTAAGCTGGAGAGAGATTTTGACAATACAGGGATTGAATTAAAAGGCCGAATAGCAGCTGGACTCTGTAGAAGATATTGTAAAGAATATGAGACATGATGTGGGACAGATGTGGGATGGTCATCTACTAAGGCACGATAAACTGATAAACAGTACTTGGTGTGATGATATAAAGAAAAAGTATAAAAGTGGCCTAAACTGGAATTTGTAAAACAATGGACTATGTATGTGCATATTCTTGGTATTTGCAATTAAAGTTGAAAGTAGAAGATAGAGACTTGTGGAGGAGTGTCTCAATCTGAGAGATTGATCTCTAAAGAATAATTGCTTCCTATGTCAAACACCAGAATGTTCATTATTGATACCTCATAAAAGTACTGAGCTGGATTCAAAACCACAGCCTGGGTTTAAGCCAATAAATAAATCAAATGCTTAAATAAAGAGTACAGATGGACAGTACATGCTTCAAACTAACAATGATAATTTTTTATCACTATGTCTTCCACAAAAATCAACCAAAAATATTGCCCATTACAGAAATGGAATGCATACAAAAGGTTCATCAGAAATTAAAGAGTCCATGGCAAACAAAATTCATGCGATTGGCATCACATATGTTAACATTCTTTTAAAAGAGAGTGGATTTAAAATGTGATAAATGGTGATCAAAATTTTGAGAAAATGATGTTGGGATCCCTTACATTAAATAGATTTTTCATGGCCATTCAGAAAATTCTAGAGAAATCGGACACATTAATGGAATAGGCTGAGAAATTCTAAGAAACTTTAGAATACAATATTCCTGAATTAAGTACGCTTTGAGTTTTTGAGTATGTCATTTTAAAATAAAATGACTAAATAAGAGCATGGTAGATTTCAGTCAAATAACAATTGTAAACAACCTAAATTCTCAGTGGTGACTCCCAATTCTTAAGAGTATTCTTCATTTGGTGGAATAACTATGCTTAAGTAAAATTCTAAAAAATTCTTAAAAGCTATAAACAATGTAGCTACGAATTAAAGAAAAAAAATCCTAACTCGAGTCTAATGGGTCATAGGGAACTTTTAAAATCTTTGTTTTAAAATCAGCTTTCGATATATTTAAGTTAGAAACTCATAGAAAGTATGAGCAATGCTGTGGCTCCTATTGTTTATATATAAAAAGTACCCCAATTTTAAAGCAATAAGAAGTCAATATTTATTATTTTAATTGCCTTTTATTAACAATTAAAAATAACTTTCAGAAGAGAATCCATTTTGAATTGAGCCAAAATGTTAATAAAGAAGAAAAGTTATAGCTTTCAACATTTATCATATTGGGGTAAACAAACATCTCAGAAACAAATTAACTGATTGAATTTTACAAGATCTCAATTGATACGAAATTGAAAAACATTCCTTAAAAAAATTATTATAACATTTGAAAGATTGCTTTTGTGATAAATATTTACTTTTAAATAATGCCCACTTTGGACGGTTTTTCATTAATTTTGCAAAAAATAATTAATCAAATCGAATTTGGTATGACTTAAATTAAAGATCTTTTAATTACCTACAAATTTTATTTGACTCTTTATTCTCTAAAAACCTTTTTTTGGCTTGTAGATTTTAAAAACCAGCTTTAGCCAACTTAGGAAGCTTGTAGCTCCGAAAAGACCAAATTTCAAGTTACAAACCTGTTGGGGGATCATCTTTAACCTCCCACTACAACGTTAAACAGGTCCCATCCATTCCTCAAAGAAGTCGAAAATATCGATGTTTTTTTGTTTCCTGGACAAAATCCACATTGTCCAAAGATGTAAAAAGACTTTGAGGCAGATTGAAAATCTCCTTAAGGGTGCCCAAAAATGCCCGAACTGCAAAAACTGCATCCGAGGTGTGAAATAGTTTGCTGTGTTTGAGGACAAAGATTCTTTCAGGCATATTGCCCTAATGGATCAATCACTTGATACTGAGCATGTAAATTTCAACTCTTTGTAATAACACCATGAATATGAGAGAATTCACAGGATAGCTGAAACTGGCAACCCCTTGACTGACGAGTTCGCTGCTTTTCTCGTGCTCCGGAACACGACCAGAGAATAAGTAGCTCAGGCATCTCATCAAGAAAAACGTAAAAAGAGAGGAAGATTTGACACCATAAGTGGTTTCCAACCAGCTTATTCATGAGGGGCAGAAAGAGGCAGCTGATGAAGGGGGTGCCAAGGATGGAACGTTAGCTTTGTTTGCTGGAAATGGAAGTAGGCAGCAATATCACTGTGGAAGCAGTTCTAGGACATCCCCCAATGGACACCAAAATGGTAAAATAGATTGATGGTTTTTAAAATAACTTTTATATTTCCACAAAAGTTAAAAAATTACAAAACACAACCGGTTTTGGCGATGATCGCCATCATCTGGTCTGGTATGGTAAGTGGTAAAAGTTGGAGAGGCATCTGACAGTTCATCGGGTGCCACACCCCAGAAGGAGAAGGCACAACCATCTCGACAGGCCCAAGGCCAACATCAGTAGCACCAATGGAGCGACTTGATCTGTTACAACCGTAAATGATCTGGTCACAAGATATCTAAGAGCTGGTTCAAAGGTAAAAACAGGGAAACTCGAAACATCCACGGATCTGTCAGTGATAACCATAGTGAATGACCTGTTTCATGGATTCTATTGACAGGGAGGTATTCTGCGAGTAAAGGCATGGGCTTATATGTAGATTCAGGTGCTTCTTATTACATGTGTGGCAATAAAGACTGGTTAGTGAACTTTAGTGATACTGACATTGAAAATGTGTACTGTGTCAGTGAACAAAGCTGATTGCATCAGGAAAGGATGATGTTTTAAATGGTGTTAATAGATTATCGGAATAAAAAATGTTACACATGTTCCTAATGTCTTTGCAAATCTGATATCTCTAAGCACTTTATTGACATTTGGGCTGATAACTCCATTTGACGATGAAGGTTGCAGTGTTTATAACAAGGGAAATGTAACGGCATCTTCTCATCCGCTCATTACCTGCTAAAGAAACAGGTGATATTTACAGATTGAATTTGGAAATGATAAGCTTAAGGCACTTAAAGCTTGCAACGTAAATCAGTGTGAATGCAAAAAAGGTTGGGACATTTGAGTTCCAAGAGCAAGCAGTGTTTATCAAAGGGTCTTGTTGATGGTTTTATTTTTAATACTATGACAGAAATTGTATGCGAGAGCTGTATTAGAGAAAAACAGACATTTTTCCGAAGAGCAAAGCTTAAGGAAAGTGAGATTTTGGGTATAATTCATACTAATGTGTGCAAGCCAATTGATAACCCTTCATGGGGTGGAACTTCACCACATCTATTAATGGCAAAACCAGGTACACCAATGTCACCCTTCTCAAAATTAAAGATGAGGTGTTTGAAAAATCCAAATCTTATAAATTTCTTGTTGAAAAGCAAACAGGTCACAAGATTAAAATAACCAGATCAGACAATGGTAGGGAGTATTTCTGTGATGAATTGTCTGTTTCTAGAGTTAAAAGGGATACAACGTCAGCGGACCATAGCAGGAACCCCAGAACAAAATGGAGTTGCAGAAAGGGCAAACAACCATTCCAGAGTGGACAAGAGCAATGCTGAAGGATGCCACCCTAAGTAACAGGTATTGGGGGAAGCAGTGCATACTGCAGTATATTTTTAAAATATCTCCTGCCATAAAAGGCATGGCATCATTTGCAGCATGGACAGGAAAATTTGATGTTGGACATTTGAAGGTGTTTGAGTGTTGTGGGTAGGTGCATGTCCCTAAACACAACAGCAAAAAGTTGGGTGACACAGGTATCAAATGCATTTTTGGAATTAGGAAGAGAAATGAAAACCTTGCAATTCCACAATATATATAACACTTTATTCAACGACCCGGGTTTCGCCGCGGTGCAGCATCATCAGGTAATATGTAATATCCTGAAATAGTATCCTTTAAATGCATTTTTGTTGACTATGATGAAGCCAGGAAGGGATACCATCTGATAAATCCAGTGTCCATATAGGGTAAAAGTGGAAAGAAGTGACTAGATGGTGACTTACCTGGTGCAAATATTTCTGAAAACAGGGATGTAAGAGAATCCAAATTAGCAGATAATTTAGATGTAAATGTGCCTGACATCACGGATGAGGTAGTGGTAAATGCCTACTCTGTGAATGATGTTGTTGTAGGGTCAAGTGATCTTGTAGCTACCCATGAAACAGAACAAGTAAAATTCAGGTACCCATTCAGGGAGAGGAGAGTTCCATGATTTCATTGCTTTTAAGGCATCATTGAATGATTTTGACAATGGGCCAGAAACCAGAGAGCAGGCATTAACCATGCATAATGGGCAGCTTTGGGAGAAAGCAGTGAATAATGAAATTACCTCACTGCAGCCGAATAATGTTTGGACTCATCTCAAGACCTGCTGGTAATATTGTTATAGTGTAGGTTGATGTTCAAACTGAAAAGGGGTCCATATGGTGTTGCCAATCAGTATAAAGTTCGCTTGGTCACTAAGGTGTATGCCCAATACTTTGACCAGGACTATGATGAAACGTTTTCACCAGTTGTTAGGGCAGAAAGCCTGAGAATGCTCTTATCATTGGCCAACGACTAGACATGGACATTGAGCATATTGATGTTTGCAAAACATTCCTAAATGGTGATATTTGTGAAGAGGTTTATATGGAACAACCTGAGGATTTTATTGATGGATCAAATCCTGTAAAGGTGTGCTTGCTAAACAAGGCCACATTCCATGCCCCTAGAGGGCTAAAAGTCCTCTAGAACATGGAATGTGAAACTTGACCGTGTGTTGATTTCTTTGAGTTATTTAAAGTCAAAATGTAATCATTGTGTATATTTGAAAAGAAATGATGCTGGAATGTTAAATGTGGTATTTTAATGTAGTGGAATAAAACATGCTGATAATATTTTTTATGTCCAATGATAAAAAAGGCAAATTTTAAAAAATAACTTGTGCGAGAAACTTTGAGGGCAGAGACCTTGATGAGCTGAAATATTTTTTAGGTGTACGAACATTAGCTGCAATAAGGAAAGTGGTGAAATCTGTCCCAGAATCCATACCTAGAAGTTTCTAGGTTCAACACGTTGGAGTTAAATGCAGTTAAAACTCCATTTGAGAATGGAGATGGCAATGCACATTGGGCCTGTGCTAAGAGGGTTTAAGATATCTCAAGGGTGCTGCTGAATTCTGCCTTAAATATCAAAGGAGTGCAGATAGACTGCACGAATATTCAGGTGCCGACTGGGTTAGTGACTTCCTTGTCAAAGTCCTATTCTGGGAACTTGTGGAGGGGGTTTGATATCCTGACATTCAAAGCAGAAGTTTGGTGGCATAGTCTTCTACAGAAGCTGAATGTTGCCCTGGCAAAAGCAGGAAATGAAGCCATCTATTTAAAAAATCTTTTAAAAGAACCTACTGGTGAAGAATATCCTGTTGTTTTTGTACTGCAACAATAGGGCAGCAATTTTCCTATAGTACAATGTTGCTCTCAAAAAAGAACTTAAGCACATAGATATTGCCTATCACCACTTGAGAGATCTTGTTCAAATTGGTAATGTTTTGGTTGAACATTTGTTATCTAATTGTATGTTTGCAGACATGTTCACAGTCTTTACCCTACCCTAGGTTTGAGAAAAATGTTGAAATGCTTGGTATGGTTGAATTGCAGGATTAAAGGGCATTTGCAGGATTAAAGGGTGTATTTTTGGTAGTTTGAGTTACTCCCATCCATCATAACTTTTCATCTATCTATGTTTTTATGCTTTGTAACATTATATTGTGATAATAAAATGAACTGTGTACTTCCTGTGTAACCTCCGGTTCTGTACCTCTAGGTAATGTGCTTGTGTTATTTTTGCTAACACTTTGTCTCTATGAATCTCTGCTGTTCTGCATAATTTTATTAAAAATTATTTAATTACTAATAACTTCAGAATTATTGTGAAAATTGAAAAATCATGTCCACAAGTACTCTAAATGAATGGTGTAAGTCATGGACTATTGTGAAGTTGCATTAAAAAAATACTAACAAACCAATTAAGTTACCAAATGACTCAGACTGGGATCTTAGAAATTCCAAGGGGAACATCAAGAATGGATGTAGAATCAGGACGTTCTATGCTCCGCAGGGGAGTAATCACACCTGATTTTAAATGTATAATCAGAGGCCATGTTACTTGTTTGATCACACTGGCAAGGATTCAGACAGTTAATATACCATCATAATTGTGAATAATCAATCACATTTAATTTATATTTCAAGCAGGTCAGGGAAATTAACATTTGATCGTAATAGTTCTTGCAACAGGCAACAGACATGAACTACTTGAAACACCTGGCAATGTTTCAGGCAGTGAGTACATAGAAACAAAACTAAAACCATTACAAAAACTCAGGAAAATCTTTTACTGTATATATATATATATATTAATACAAGATGTGTGATAAAATTTTTTACTGAATAACAAATTGTATATTCTTAATGTGTGCCAAAAGCTAACTCAAATCTAAAAAAAATCATTCAAAAATGTTTATTCAGTCCGGAGATATTGCATTGTCCAATTTAATAAATTATTCATTTTCCAAGATTCGATTTTTCTTATCTAGGAATAAGCTTCAATTGTCTAGTATCAAGGCTAATATCGTAGGAGAAACTCATTTAAAAAACAAAGTTACGTCACATGACTTCAATATATAACATTAACTGGTTCAAGGCCCAAACTGAAAATTTCAACTGAAATCCAATGCCTGTTACAGTTTAGTAAAACATATATCCATAATAATACGAAATCAAGAGAGAGTATGGCTTACTTCGATCGCGGGACGGTACTCTTCTCCATTTCATCCAAACTTACAAATTGTCTTCGTTCTGACACATCTTACTCCAAACGCAATTGAAGGCAAAATGATGAAAATAAGAACCTATTTTCCTCTACTGAGAAAGCTGATTGATGTTCGATTAGGGCGAAGGAGGGGGCTTTGAAAAAGTTGGGATGGGGTGACTACAGAAGGTGGAAGGGAGTGAAGCAGAGGAATGGAAGGACAGATATAAAAGTTTCTTGGTGTAGTGGGTGAGCGGGGCATGCAGAACGCGAAGAGTGCTACTGCTTAAAGTAAAATGGGCAAGGTAATTAATGCATCCTATATGATTTTAGAGGAGAGGGACGAAGGAAATTTTGTCTCCAATTTGACCCACACAGTTAGTGTAAAAACGGTGACGCAATTAGCTGGGGCGTTGAAATTTTAAGTGGCTTTTCATTGAATGGGCTAAGTTTAATTCCATGGAGGTAGAGGCATTATCTAATTATTCGAGCTCCATGAAAACACTACTTCATTGGAGGCTATTTGTCGGATGGTAATCGAAATACTGTGTTTGACGGGAAGTGTCTACCGGATGACGGGTAGGAGTGCCCCCATCCCTCTGCCAGACCTACTTCCATATCTCTATGTCGACAAGTGTTTTGACTGTCCGCAAAGGAAGCAGGAAAGGAAGAAGTGCCATAAACGAGCGACTACATCCACGGTAGATTGAAATACTTCTCTCATCTCATGGTTTACGATCACGGCGGAGCCGAAAAATACGCTTACCAATTTTTACGAGATATCTCATATTTATTGAGATTACGAATTCAACCAGAATTTATGATAAAACCTGTGTCCTAACCCCCCCTCCACACTTGAGAGAGAAACTAAAGAATAGGTTCTGTGGCTGAAAGCATAGGCAGTGAACGGGGCATAGGCGAAGTACCGCCATCGGAAAAGGACAGGGAGGAAGGGCTATCCAAATTATGAAGTCATCATGTCAGGGCGGTCGCAGTGCATTGGCATCATTTTTACGGTGTGCTTATTAATCCCATTTGCCCTAGAATGTTGGAATCTGATCCAAATGAAGGGCCAATGAAGGTTCCACTTCGCCTTCCATTATTCTTTCTCTCTATTAGGGGAAGTGATTTTCTTCCCGTGCGTATTCTATGGGATTAAAAATGTCAGGGACAGCAAAATCTTCGTGTATCTAAGTCATAAGAACGCTGAATATGCATTTAATAAACGCTCGCAAAGCAAGCAGTTAGAGTTGACGCCACAAGCAGCTTTATTTTACTCCATGGGCTAAATAAGAGACATTTGTACATTCAATGAATTAACGTTATCCCGTTTCAATCGATCACCAAAGACGACAGACGGACGGGAATCGCTCCTAGGGGCATAGGATTAGCAGCAGGTATTCATGATCATTGGACTATTTCTCCACATCAAAATCGGTCTCGCCGTGACACAGGAGACGGACGGTTAACACGCACTTGGCCATCTGCGAGTAAAGGATTTCGTTGGTTGTCAAATTTCTCTCTAGTTGCCCATTGCCGCGAGGAGCATGGCCAAGGTGTATTATAACCTTGGAGCAAGGCAATGTGCTCCGAAGAAATTCGACAACAGTGTGGGCCATTTTTTTTTAACAGGAACACAGGTGACGAAATCTTCATCCTAGGAGGAAAAAGAGACAATATCTTTCTTTGGAAGAGTACCAGACTGCTTGAATGCCTCAGAAGGGAGGGGGAGAGGTGTGGCACTGTGGTTTGCATTCTACCTCAAGATAAGAATGAAGCGAAACGAAGTTAAAACTACAAATTTTGGCTAACGTTCATGGTTTATCGCATTTCGTCTGCGAGTGCATTGTATTGCTCCTGGCTATGTAAAGATTTTGTCAGATCCATCCCTCAAGGGATCCGCGCCCCTACCTCATTGAACTAAAGCTTTAGTTTTTCCCCCGCTTTTAAGGAGATGATTTCTACCTCTGCATCGTAAGCGGATACAACAGTTTTGGAGGAAGTTAAAAGTTTAATTTTTAAGTTACTAAATCACTAGTGTAAGAAAGCTTGTAGAACATTTAATTTAATTCTCTTCCTCAGTCCAATTTTCCCTGGAGATGGAATCAATAATAGTAAGAAATTCACAAGAGAAAAACAAAGGCACCCCCCCAGTAATCGGCTGCCCTCTCTCTCTCTCCTACCTCTCAATTCCTTTATCTATATGATAGTATTTACGGTTAAGCTCACCGCCCTCTTCTCACCAAGGCATTGCCTTATATTCCTCTCCATCTCTTCTCCGCACACTCTCTTTGATAAATTCCTGCCTTCTCTTTCACAAAAACATTCACTTCCTATACACTTTCCCTGTCGCCCACCGAACACTCGGAAGCATGGAGTAGACCACACCAAAGCTGCCACGACACATCCGCATCGCAAGTTGCTGAATTAGTCATTTTAATAATAATGATATCATTATTCTTTCACTAATACTCACATTCTTAAATAGCATTCTCAAATTCTTAGCAGTATGCTAGTGTGAATATTTGTTTACCTTTAATTTTACACAACAAATCATATGTGAGGTTTTCATATCCATTCAGAGAATTTTGTTGTGTTGTGAATTTATGGTTGTCTTTTTGTCATGTATAGATTGTTGCAACTTGCCTTTCAGATAGAAACAAACAAGTAGTAGAGGGGTGAGTTGAAGTTTAAATGAAGAAAAAGCTTAAGTTTTTAGGAATTTATAACATTGGTCAAGGCTTTATTTGTATATTTTTGTTGACAAGGAATGGTTTCAATAAAAATACGGCAATCATTGAACTAGTAGTCACTGAAAAGAGTTTTCTCCACATTTGAGAGAGGGCACTGCCTTGTATTCCATCACATGTGATTGAATATTATTTATTATTAATTAACAAAAGGTTATAATACTTTCGAAAGAAAGGTAGAGTTTGTCGGGCCAGCGAACAGCAGCTGAAGCTACTTTGATATTCAACAAACAGTGGGAGGAAGACACACATCTTCCATAATAAATCGGTGATTGTAAAATCACCCGCGAAACAAAAGACCGAGAGAGAAATCCAAAAGGTGCAGTGTCGTAGAGTCGGGAGAGAGATGAAACCGAACGGTGCAGATTTCTAATGTAAAAACCAACAAGGGACCGCCCAAAAGAGCTGAGTCAAAACCAGGAGAGATGTCAGAGAATGAAAAAGGCAGTCGAAGGTTGTAGAAAAATGTCAGTGTTTCACTGCATCCAAATCAGAAGTGACGATAGCGTACAATTTTTACCGCCTTCGCTACCATCGAAAGTATTCAAGTATTTTACTTCAAATCTAATAATGACACCTTTTAAATAGAATTGAAACAGTCCTTTAACTTCCATTATAAAATAAACAAATAACAATATTTCGAGGTATTTATAAATATATTTTATCAACAAAAAATATAATATTGAAACGTGTTAAATCTTTCGACTTTTACACTTAAAGTAATTTCCGTAAACAAAATAGGGTTCGCAGTTACTAACACACATTTATATATTAATACTTTTCCCGAAAGCCTCTTCTCACCACCTATAACCAGCGCCATACGCAATGACGGCGGGAAGATGAGAAAAACTGCTCTCTCATTTACATAATCGTTTCTTCTCACCACCTGTAATTCCTATTACGTTTCCATGGTAACGTCATCACTCTCACCCTTATCACAGTTACATAATCGAACCGCAGGGGGAATTAAGGAGAGTTCAGTGAGGAAGAGCGGTTTCTCTCAATGTGAATCAGAAAAATTTTGGAAGAGTGAAACTGTTTAGAGGATATATATCGTATTGCCTAGCGACATATTGATGACAAAAATTAGCTTGATAAATACTTAATAATATGTCACAATTTAAATTTACATTCTACTGGAGTGTCATAAGACAAATGCAATTGTAATTAATCGTTTGTAAATCATGTTATCCACCTGAGCCATACTTTGTCATTAATTGCTCTTATTACTTCCAATAAATATGTTAATAGCGATGTAGAGCGCGTTACTGAACGAGATGAGACCGTAACGGATCGGTATACCATATATATATACGATCACTATAGTGCCCAGTGCAATGCAAGAGCACTGGTAAATTTGTGATTTTCGCATCTTGTGACTACAGCATTAGTCAAATGTTTTCCTTTTTTTATAATCTTCTGTTCAAACAGGATCAACTTCGTGTGGACAAGGATTGATATTTCTTTTCCGGGAGATCATATCCGTAAAATAAGAAAAATGCGTCTGAAACTGGTAGCGTCATAGGAATAACCAGTGAAGAGTTGCAGTGTGCGTGAATTTTTAATAAAGGGATTTTTTATGCAAAAAAGTTATTTGGTCCCTAATTTATCATCCAATCGCAAAATTTTCCATTCGTTGACATTAATGCTATCCCCCTCACCTCCGTCTCTCAATCCAAATTCTTCAATCGCTCTCCGGAGATGTGTCAACCTTCATCTGCTGAAGGTGCTTAAGCAAGCATTATTGAAATTTGTATCATGGAGGTGCAAGTATCGGAAAAAAGGACCCTGGGAACATCGACCGGCCAAAGAATAAGGATATATCCTTACTCTTTGGTACTGAAAAAGGATATAACACTTAGATGACGTAGTTTCACTATAGTTTAGTTGAAACATATTTTTGAAGGCTCTTATGAGCCTAAACTTCCTCCTCCCCTTCCATTCCCATTCTTGTTTACCCTTCCTCTTATTAGTGCTGACCAGCACTTGAAACAGCCTTGATATAAAGATATATTCGGCGGATGCCACAGCTGTGAAAGAAAGTTATGAGGGAGGTGATGATTGCCGAACGAATAGTAGGAATTCTTTAAAGAACCAGAGATAGGTACATGAATACTAAATTTTCAGTTATTTATAACAGCTAATAAATAACATTTTTCTATTGCTTATGCGTGTTCAGATAACAGGTTGTACATACCTTTATCTTTTAAATGGTATAATTGTTTATTTACTGCGGTTGCTAGTTCCAATGCTATAAACAATAGAAAATGGTGGTTACCCTGGTTCCATTTACATCGACACTAACTTCAAAAGGTAGAAAAATCAACGGACAGGTGGAGTATTCACAAAACTAGCAGGGAAATATTATTAAAAGTGAGTAAAAAAACATTTGGTATTTCTATTAGCCTTGTAGCAAAATAAACTTAAGGTATTTATTACATTATACTGCGCAAGCTGACAAAAAACTTTTCTCAAACAAATTTCCTGATTGACAAATTGGATGTTTATAACTATATTAAAGCCGCAAAGTTCTGTCCTCTGTTCGGTAGAACCACAGACTAAACTATTGTGGTAGAACTGAGAAGAGATACCTTAAAATTCGCCCAAAAAGCTTGACAACTGCATTGAATATTTAAAAACTCGAAATAAGTTTATGTTTAAAACATGGTCTTAAATTCAAGTTGAATATCGTCCTTTTAAGCAGAATATATATATTTATGTATGAGAACTAACCTTTGGCACTACTTTTTTCATATACTGATAATGTTATGACAAATGAAATACGATTACGTTCCACTACTCGATCTCCAAAGTGCGGAAGATACCAGTGATCTGCACTAGGATTTCCTTAAAATATTATAACTTAATTAAGACGGAAGATGGCAGGTATTATACGAAGACTTGTTACTAAGGTATAACAGTTCTCCTAATCAAGTCAACCGTTGAAATATTACGCGAAGAACATAGTGAAGCTTTGTAATTAAGCATATCTTTTTATAACATAGGTACTTCCATCTTTTACGGGGTACGGTGCCACGCATTGTATTAGACCTGTCAGTACAAGTAAGTAATGTATCATTACTATCCATTTGTCACTTCCATATTCGTTATCTCACCGTAAATTATGTCTCCCAGGTTTAAATGTTATGGCCCCATTAGTGCAGCAACCGGCACCGCATTTTGAGTCCACCGCAGTAATTAAAGGAGATTTTACAACAATAAAGCTGAGCGATTATAAAGGGAAATACCTCGTCTTGCTGTTTTATCCTCTGGACTTGTAAGGACCGTACTTGGTTTTTGTTTTAAACTTGTGCCCGTTTGATAGTAACTAATACTTGTTTTCCTCGACAGCACTTTTGTATGCCCCACCGAGCTTATTTCATTCAATAGCAAAGTGAAGGAACTAAAAGAATTGAATACGGAAGTCGTGGGCATTTCTACTGATTCCCATTTTTCTCATTTAGCATGGAACAATATGCCAAGAAAGGTATAAAAAATGTAATTTATGCTGATATTAATTCCGTTGTACGAAAATATTGTTAATTGACAAATGGACTAAGATGTAATGCTCGCAATATTGATACTTTCAGGAAGGGGGATTAGGTGGTCTAGATTTTCCTTTGCTGGCAGACTTCACAAAGTCAATAGCAAAAGCTTATGACGTTCTGATTGAAGGTGAAGGTGTCGCTTTGAGAGGTCTATTTATTATTGACCCCAAAGTAAGAAAAGAAAATTGAATATATATAATAAGCCACAAGTCAATTATGAACATTACAAACTGTTACTTTGTTACAGGGTGTTGTTCGCCAAGCGACTATCAATGATCTGCCAGTTGGAAGAAGTGTAGATGAAGTTATTCGGCTTATCAAAGCATTCCAATTTGTTGAAAAGCATGGCGAAGGTATGTAGTTTGAATCGCATTTTGTTAATACCAGACATACATTCTTCTGCGATTTAATATAATACTCATTGATTAGTGTATAAAAAGGGTTTTGATCCATTATATCATTATACTTTTTCAACAGTGTGCCCAGCAAACTGGACCCCAGATTCACCAACTATCAAACCTGATCCAGTAAATGCCAAGAAATATTTTGAGAAAGTGAATTAAGCAGTTTGGAATGAAAGATTTTGAAGGTCATTATTATTTGTTGTAATTGTTCGTATCGAATAAAACTTTTAATTCCATGGTGAAGTTTTGTTTATAGTGAAAGCATAATTTCATAACAGCAATCATAAATTTTCACATACAATGTGAATCACATTGAAAAACAAGGTTATAATGTTGCAAGCCATCCTACATTGTCATTCATTGCTGGTGTTTCAATGAATTTCTCTTGAAAATGGTGTAAAAAATTGTAATGAAACTTAAAAACCATGTGAACATGTAAAGACCTTGTTCAAAAGACCCAAAGTAATTAAAATTGATCAACAACTGAATGGATTAAATTTTCTTGAATGTAAAAATGTTAAATCTGCAAATTAAAATCAAAACTGCAATCCAAGATAGTCCAACTTCGGGTTTAGAATGGGGAATAAAGCAAAGTACAAGGATATTCAATTTGCCTCTTTTTCGTTATTGTAATTCATTTCAGATCATGGCAGTACTTAATTGAAGAGAATGCCACCACAAGACCTTATCACAGCCAGTTCTTTCCTCATTGATATTCACTGTAACACAACAAATATACAGATGGTGTGGTTATTTCATAAACAAGTGCTTGGTTCATTCCTTTTCAACATAAATGTCTTAAAAGGTTTTAAAATATAGTTCTTGATTAGTTTTGATGAAGTAAAACATTGAAATGGTATGCATCAACATATGTTACAATAATGGCTGAAATATATCAATTCCTTTGATGGGAAAGAGCAGACAATTATTCACAGGAATAGAAATCTTTAACACCACTTCAAAATGTATTCCCTGCTCCCTTTAATAATTCTTACCTACATTCTTTACAGCCAAACTAGACCAATTAAGATCAAAATAACTGTCAGGTAACTCTGCATATTATTTACACTATTCAATGGCTAAAAACGGGCATCTATTCATCAAGTGTGACCCCTCACAACAACGTTGCACTGTTCTTTATACCAGAATTGGTCTTTTTATTCCAGCCACAATTCTTTTTGAGGCCTAAGTAATGGGATGTCATATCTACACAATGATAGGGTGGGAAGGAGTGATAAAGAAGTGTGGAAACGATCAGCAGTTCCTAATAAAACCATGGAATATTTTCCTTCCAGAGGAAAAGTTTATTCATAAAGGCAACTGCTTGCAGAGTGTTTCTTCTCCCTTCTACCAGACATAGTATCTCATCTCTGCGGTTGTGCCAGCCAGCCAGCCACACCCATAGGTCAGAGGTAAAGGAGACAGCCCCTTAATTTTTAGTGGCACTTGGCCTTTCTTTATCACTCCTTGGGATACCCTAACTTCTCCACAATAATAATCTCCCTGAAAGCTCTCAGCGATGGGACATTGGGGCTTC
>WURS02000011.1:8715099-8734265 GCA_011762765.2 Rhinocypha anisoptera | reverse complement strand
AATTACCAAGTGTTTCTCTTACTCCAATATGCTGAGCAAATTCCATAAAGTTACGCCTGAGACAATAACTTTCTTCAGAATATATTGTTTAATGGTCAAACAAAAGTGACCTTCGAGTACTTGTGAAGGTATTATGCATGATAGTGCTAAATATACTAATATTGATCAGCCATATACCTATAGAGTAATGTAAAACCTTTTTATCATCTTATAATTTATTTCTATAAAGGTTGGCACCTTTGCTAGGTGATACTGTATTTTACCCAGGTGACTCACTCTCTCTTTGACATTAAATTGTGGTTAAAGTGGGATAGGTTGTAAGTCAAAAACTAAGTGTAGTTCCTTCACTTATGGCTGTCAATTATGAATTAATTCCAGTAATTATCTATTTTGTTGTCTTTATTTGTCAGCCCAATTAAATATCAGAATAATATATGGGTAATTCAGAATATAGTTTAGTACTCAACTGTAAAAGCAATCATTTGACCTTGACACTGTTTTGAATATGTTTAACATACTTTAGGTTCTAGTAATGGTGAATTTTAAGAAAAATACTCCTTATGCCAAAGAAAAATAATAACTGGTTGTCATAGAAGTTTTTCAGCAAATATTGATCATACAAATGACTTATAATATGAAGCTGAAGGTCAACATGGAAATGGTATAAAAACCAATGTCAGTATTTAATGCTTCGTCAAATGCAAATACTCATTCACACAAGAACTACCTAACTATGATAAGAGTTAGTAATTTATTGAAAGCTTGAAAATATTTAATAAGACACCATCTTATGTAAAGAACAAGTAAAATAATAATCCAAGAGAAGGAAGATATTATTCAACATATTCTTAATTACTGTACTTGTTTTTATTATACATGCTAAATCAATATAAGATATTATATAGTTAAGCAGACTATTATTATTGATAAACTATATCTTATGCTATCTCTGGGACTAAAAGTTTACACAGATTTCAGTGAGCAAATAATTTCTATAAATTCCCTGTCTATAGTGTAATAAAAGGAGAGATAAACTATATCAATCAAAGGCAGAAGTGTAAAAAACTCAATTTGAAGTAAGACCAATTTAATAAATTTGAATAGCGATGCTGGAATATGTATTTCCTCAAATTATAAAGTGGTTACAATTACTAAAAAGAAAGGAAAGAATCACTCCATTAAAGCTTGGTATCTGTTTTATAATTAATTGAAACTTAATAAAGGTCAAGTATTTTGATAACCTTGGTAATTTGAGTGTTTAATATTTATAGCCAGCTTACCATGAAATTCAACCAGAAGAAGTGGCTTCTACTTACCTCCAGCCTATTTTACACTCATGTTATTTCCTTGTACTTGATGGGCTGTTTTAAATGACATTATAGCAGGCAGTTTAAAAAAAATAAAGCATGTAAATGGTTATAAAAATTATAATTTCAAATTAAAACTAGCTGAAAGGGAACAAATACATTTTTTTAAATGACACCAATTCTTCCTTTACAGCATGCTCTTTTTGGGTCATCAGCTACAATATTAACCATATCACTATCTTATAATAGTAACTATATAGCATAATTATAACTTATAAGTCTTTTGACATATACTCCCTGTTAGTTGTCCAATAGTATCACATTAAACACCAAATAATGCTCCTTCAATAATATACGAGGTCATTACCAACAACCGAAGTTAGTCAAATTGAATATATACACTTGTTGCAAATTTATATGGAAATAAATAACCTTCCAAAATGAAAACCAGGAGAAAATATATAAAGCATTACACAATGAAAGTGAGGATACAATACCTGCATTAGACCTGAAACTCGGTCTTGCTGAGCTGTTGTAAGTGCCCGTTCTTCCTGGGTGTTGAGCAATGTCTTACAAACATCTAATGGTGTGGTCAAAGCTGCAGCCGTTGCCCCTGCAACTGCTCCTGAGCTAACATGTGCCAGTGGTGAATATGTGCGTGATTCATTTGTTAAACCCTGCATGAATTCATAGGTCATAAAATGAACTGATTGAAATGGCACATTCATTGTAAGTTGAGTTGTATACGATCGGTAAAACGCTCGCATTCCTTCCTTTTGGTATATTCGGGATGCACATTCTATACAAGATTTATAAGGGCTTCCGTACATTTGTAACCTCTGTTTCACCACTGAAATTAAACAAGAAGCCCAAGATGGTACTTAGATAATAAAAAAATGATTAACAAATTATAATCGAAATAAGACTAAGGTAAATTTCCGAATAAACTAAATTCATGACATCAACTAAAGCAATACCTTCAGCTGGATTCATAATAGCATCATGAAGAAGAGTTGAAACACTGCCAGATACCACTGCATGGAAATGGAGAGATAATAATGTGTAAGTTCTAATCATGTCATATAAAATTAATTAAATAAGTTAAAATCAAATATATTATATAAAAACAATCAAAAGACCATGTCATCACTAATGTTTTAACAGAATTAATATCTTTAATTGTTGTTTAGTTTAAAGCTAATTCATCAATACATTAATGTCATTCAGACGAAATGTTTCAAATGACTTATTCATTTTGACAAGGAGATATGTCCCAAAATATCAATAATGATTCACGAAAATGAGTTCCGTGATTCAATACAAACATTAATTCTCTCATTTGATGGTCAAGCTTGTACGTTGCGATTAGCGACCATTATTTATATACAATTTAGGAATTGTAACGGTTTAATTTGTAACAAATAAGCATACTGAAAGTCTCATTTTGAGACAACACAA
This sequence comes from Rhinocypha anisoptera, assembly GCA_011762765.2. Classification (NCBI taxonomy): domain Eukaryota; kingdom Metazoa; phylum Arthropoda; class Insecta; order Odonata; family Chlorocyphidae; genus Rhinocypha; species Rhinocypha anisoptera. Next base: position 8,731,500 of record WURS02000011.1, on the reverse strand, counting down.
ATGTATTATACGTTTAATTCAATATAGTAAACGTACCGTAAGCTACCTGGGCAGGTACAGACGTCCTACTGGTGAGAAATTCCTTTAAATATTCGTATGTAGAGAAGTACAGAGCATGGGCAGGTCCAGCACCAGAAACAACAGCACACATTCCACGACATGGACGTAATAGTCCCTCCTGTGTAACCATACGATATAGACCTTCACCAACTCCTCTATATGTTGCATTTGGTGATGGTGTTAAACTCTGCATTCGGGTCTAAGATAAACATTCAACACACATGAACATCGTTTAAGTGAAAATGGTGGTAAACGCAATTCATTTACTTGTAATAGTGACCGTTAAATGAACATGTATACGAATGTTTGTTTATATATGTTATTAACGTAATAACTTCTTATATGGCCGTATACATATCTTTTTCGTTATTTAGAAAAGTTTACATTTATAAGATACGAAAATTGGTGACTAAAGCTGACAGAATAGTACTATATTAATGTCTTCTCAAAAGGAGACTATATATTATTACTTTCAATCACCTTTACTTATGCTAATAAAACTAAAGAAACACGAAAACTAGTTGAGAGTAACTAGAAAAACTAATTTCATGATAAAGATCAAAATATTGTCTTAGTGGCTAACAGACAGTTGGCAGCAAGGCGCCTCAGAATTACGAACAGCTTGATTTGGGCATTACAAAGATGATCAAACGTATGGCATTTTTAATCAAATAATAATCGAATCCAGTATGACATACCTTTACAGAATCTAGAGGATACATTACGCAATGTTCCATTATGCCCGCTATGGCACCCGCCGTCATATGGGTGGTAACGTCGTTGGTCGGGAGGGTTTCATAGTCGTCAAAGTTCATATTAAAATCTAAATACAAACGTTGACACTACACGTAAAATGTTGCTCACTGCCGACAGAATTACACTGATCTGTTCAATTTATAGAGGGTGTTCACTACGTCATGAAAAATAGGTTTTCACTTTAGAGAATTAGGACAGGGAATTTACGTGGTCCACCATGCTCGCCCGGCGGAAGGAAGACGATGTTCTGCTGGCGAGTTAGCGTTTCATTTCTTCGTGTCAGAAGAAACAAACGCTGCTGCCACTGGTGGCCGCTTATGTGCACTAAGAAGTGAATATGTTGGAAGAGTAAATGATATTCTTAAAGATATATAATATTTAATAGTGTTTCGACATATTATTTTTCAGTTGATTTTACTTATTATATCTAATAATTGAATTTCATACCTATGTATGAAGTATTAACCTTCACCTAACTCTTTACTCGAATAATTTTGCATGATATATTTTATATATGTCCAGTTTAAATCACTATACAAAATATAGTTTATAAAAATTATAAATCATCTATAAGGCACTAAATGGAGTAGATTCCCATAGCAATTACATTGTTCGACACTTAAAAGTACTTAGCTATGTTACATATACATAAGAGACTTCGTAATATATTTAATAGTAGAAAAAAAGTGATCTGACTAGTTTGAACATAAAGAAAAACAACTTTCCACTAGGTATTGTGCAAAAATTAAAAGGGATCGATCTGGAATGCATCCAAGAAGCGTTACCCCCACCCCCCCTAATTGCAGCGCTGTTTGTCCAATACCTACTTACAATTTAACTTTGCAACGCATAGAAATCATTAGCAGGCATGACGAAGGATACTTTCCTATTTGTTAGGGTGCTAGATCTTATGAGCTTAGATTAACCCATGTGCAAAATAAGTTCTTTCTACTCAATAAAAATCCTTTGAAATTTGGACATTGCCATATATGTTTCACATAAAGATCTTGCATGCTCTATTGCAGATAGTAGACCAAGAGCTAATGGTGTCTGTAACTTTAAAATGGAGACTCTTCCATTGAGTAGTGCCTAAAAAGTGGCTTGGCAAAATTAAAGGTTTGGTCTTACGCCTGTCTACTATTTTGGAAAATCAGAGGAGTCTCCTTTCTATAACAAAAAATATTCCTTTTGTTCCCTCAAGTATTATTCCCTTGCATAATGACATAAACTCATTTATTTTATGGGACTGCTGCTTCCCTTATTAAAATTGTAATATGCAGGAAAGATCTTTTGCATTTTCAGCCTACCTGCTGGAGCATGAAGAATACAATTCATCTTAAAATGATGGCCACCTGTAAATGTAAATCTACTGATATTTTATGATTAAACATGAATGATAATTTATTAAGATAATTTTTTTAGCACTCAAAACATAATAATCATTTCTTTACCCAAAAATTGTAATTTTGTTGTTGATTTTCTTATATCATGACTGACTCTGCCACTGTGCTCAGGACATTGGTAAGGATGGGAACACACTCTTTTCATGATGTGGATAAAAAGCAAAGTGCAATAATTTGAAAAATCTCACCAAGTTTACATGTAACTCTTACTGTATATTTAAGAAAAGTCTAATACACAAAGTTTTACAACTTTGAGCAAAAAATATTGCATTGCATGGAAATGAAATTAGGATGGGTGAAATAAAAAAATACACCAAATATGATGGAAAATTACATTTTATTTCATTAAAAAATCATTTATACCTACCTTAATATTTTATATTTTACATAAATGCATTATCACAGAATGTAAAGTTATCAGATGATTTTAGAGACTAGTCACTGATTGTTTATGAATTTAGAGATAGAGAAAATAATGGTAAACAATCTTAATAACTATAACAAAAATGGCTGGGTTATCATCAATCATAATTCTTTATGCTTCTCATGGGGATGATTTCAGGGAAGTTTGCCCTGTCCTTTCACCACCACTGTACAGCACGAGTTGTTCTGTCTGGTAATAAGCAACCATCTCCTCTAGGCTCCAAAAACTCTGGAAAGGAGAGAATGAAAAACACTTAAACATAATTAGTTGCAGAAAATTTTGGGGCATTTACACTGTACATAACTTTCGTATACAAACAATAAATTTATGATACTAGTGGTCTTCACAGGTTTTCCACAGGGTCAACTTTTCAGCAGCCTACATGTCAATGACTGACACTGACACTGTGCTCAGGGCATTGGTGAGGATGATGGCAGGGACAGTAATTGAATATAATACGTGAAAATGTCAGAATGATATTCAATAACATCCATCGGCACCAAAATTGGGATTACCTCATTTATTTGTAGAGGTTCTTCATACATTTTAGAGAGATGTCTAGTAGTCGAACTTTCACTTTTTCATCCATTTTTATTAACCATAAGAACTTTGAAGAGTGAGAGCAGAGTTTTCACTATTATAATATATATACGAAAAACATTATCTAGAAAACAAGTTCCTTTTCAAGAGGCAATATTTTTAATCATTACAATTATTAATCATTGCAATATTTTTTCTTGAGTCAAACAGAAGAAGAAATTTCTACCTGTACCTAACTACCCTTACCTGCATTCTTCTTATCATGAGAGTTTGATAGTGAAAACCAGTCCATATGTACCTCATAATCAAAATATTTTAAGCACTTTATACAACTTGTAATAGATTTTTATCATATAGGTTTGAACAAAGTTGATGCTAAATCTGATTGCAGCCACATTTAATTGTGTGATACCAGATTGTGAGTGGCAACTTTGATAAAATGTGATTTTCTGGGGTCCAAATTTGGTTTTCATACTTTAAATGGGAATAATATAACCTTGCCCATGCAGTGGAACATTCTCCCATTAATTCTCTATCTTCACTTGATAGATTAATTTATATAGGTATTCCTTTTAGTTTTTTTGGCTCCCTTTGTTGAGTCCTTTTCCTTGCACAATTTATTAAAATGATAGAATATTGTTTCCTTTTTCAAAATAATACACTCTAGCAGCATGTCAGCCAAGTGGGTGACGTGCTTGGTTATAAAAAGGGGGAAGCCAATTTTAAAACCACTGATACATCTGGAAATCCCCAATTAAACCCAATCTGGGCGATATCCTGGGCAGCCTATATCCAAGGAAAAATATAGGTAGCACATAGAAAGGAACTAACTCTAATGTGTGATATGAATTTCACATCCCACAGCAGGTTGTTTGTGATGAACTATATCTGTCAAACCAAACTAACTTAATTACTGTGATTATGATGATGATTCCTTAAGCTACTTGCCCTTACCTGGAAAACCAGGAAAATAGTGGGTACAGAATTCAGCTACTGATTGACATAGGTATTCAAGTTTCAAATTCTGGGTGATGCCTTTGGAATAATTCTTCAAAAAGATCTAAGCTATTCATTTTTCCCATGTGCTAGAATGTCATCATCAGTAAGAAATTGTGTGGAAATGAATTACATTCTCCAAAGAGAGTTTATCTCAGAATGAGCTCTATGTACACCTATGAAAAACTACCTTTGTGTCCATTACTGCATCATGAAAATTTTTAGGCTTGCTGGATATTAGTTTTTTAAGTAGTGAAAATATTGCTGTCACCTCATAACCATAGTTTGTTCAAAATTAAGAAATTTAAGCCTTAAAAAGGCACAAACCTTGTTTTTAAATTAACTATCAGGGTTGTTCAATTACCTATTCAGGTAGTTTACCACTACTTGAGTATGCTTGTGATATTTGCAGTACTATTTTTAATTATCTGCACGCCTAAAGTGTGACCAGTTCACATCACTCTAAAGTATGTAGAGTAACACGATTACCCACAGTTCAAACATTTTTATAAACCTCATAAGAAAATGTAAGAACTTATTTGGATTTCAATAGGAATTTTTTCAGAAGCAGTGGAAACTACCATATGTCACCCAAGGCAGTACCAGGAAGTGGTACTTACTCGTTCTCCAGTACAATTTCTAAATTACTAAGGGGAGAAAGGTTGGAGAGGGTCTATACTATTTTATTTAACGTGGAATGGCTATGGTATGAGAAAATTCACACATCAGGGTAAGGAAGCCAATTCCTTTCTCAGTGCTGTATACAGTTTGACTAAGAAGATCTGGTACCCAGAAAATTACTCAGCTTGGGTGTCCAGAACCCAGGTTCCCTCTACAGTAGCTGAGCTCTCGACCCACTGGACTAACATGGCTTATCATTATGTAATTTCACTATAAAGTGGGCATCACAGTGAATCTTATGACAACAATAGAGTATTCTTTCCCATATATTTTAACTTGCTGTTTTGAAAGATTTATGCATTATTTTAAATTCCTCCTCTTCCAAATATATAGTATTTATTCTATGATAATTCTCGTGACCCCCTCAACCCATCACAGATTCCCAAAAGTGCCAAATGGAATAAATACTGTTTGGCTGAACACTAACTGAATTTGTGAGAGATATTCCTAAATTTAACTTGAAATATCTCATATACTTGTTTTTTTTCGTGGAACTAAAAAATATCTAAGTATCAGTGTCCATTAATTAGAATAAATGATAATCAAAGGCATTGGAATTCATGATTTGAAGACTCCTCACTTGAAAAAAACTTAGTTTAAGGCCCTAATATGCTTATATTGTCAAAGTGAAATCAGCTGACAAATGAATATGCTGCATGAATTGATAAATTTAATTTGGGGATGGAGAGACAAAGGATGATTTTGCATGATGACAGACAATTCAAAAGGATTTGATTGAGTCATTATGTCATAGTGGACAAAATATATTCTGAATGAATGCTGTGAGAATGACCTACCTAAGGTTTCTGATTTAGTGAATATATATGATAAAATATTATACTTACTTGTTCATTTGGCTTCTCAGATCCAAGAGCAAACTTCTGGTCAGGACGAAATCTTATGGCTATATTGTACACCCTTTTTCCAAACCAAATAGTCAGAGTATATGGGTTTTGATTCTGTGTTGATGGCCGGATGAGGAATGTGCCTTCTTCTCCTGAGAAGAGAGACAATATGGATGAAAGACCATATAAAGTAAAATAGTATGAGAACAGAAAAAAATTACCTACACCATTGAATACTGGCATGAACATTTTTTAAATGTTTCTACTTTGAATACAGATTTGTTTTTAAATAATTCATCATTTACAAGCATGTATTTCACCTTTATTCTCTCAAGTAAGTCAGCATCTATGGAACACTGATACTCCAACAGCTTCATGACATGAATAATTCATTTATAAAGAAAACTATTGGAAAAGTTATGGAGCTTCTTTCAAAATAATTTGTGACTGAGTTCTCCTTAAAATGATTCATTAATTATTTTCTGGGTAATTCTTACATTGAAGATATTACATTTACATAGATAAACACTTAATATTTCAATATAATGGTATTAATTATGAAAAATCAATTTAAGAATTTGAAATTAAAATTAATTTTTTTCCCAGATTTATTCATTTGCACAATTTTTGACTACTGTTATCTGAAAAAGGAAAAAATGACAGGTATGTATGTAGATTCCATGAGAAGGTATTAAAATTATTTATATACTTCTATTAACATTTATTATGATCAATAAGGTAATAATTTTTATCATTTAAGCTTATAACTTTAAATACTGAAGTTGTTATACATTAAACCCTTACAAACAAATAAGCTATCATAAACTCTTCTTTTCTAAGTAGGTGTTGAAAAGTTGTAGTAAAATATATTTACAAATGATATAATTGATTCATTCATTTTATTGTTTCAGTTCATTCAGATGATAATATGATTCAGTCATTTTAAAAATTTTTATTAAATGCTTGAAATACAATATGTATCGCGGTTCTAACAGGTACAGTGATTGAGAATTATATCATTTATTGACTGTCTTTCTATTTGTTCTTGGAATGTCTCTTAAAGATCAGAAGGCTGAACTGATCTGATTGAATGGCTGTTGCAATGATTTTACATCCACTTACATAGACCTCATCATGAACCATGGTCACTGAATTTTTTTCTAGAAAATTAAATTTTTTTCGGAATTATTACAATAAAAAACTCTTTGAAAAATAAGCCATGAAAGTGTTTTAGTGTTTGGAGGAAAACTGCAGGTCAGGTGTATCATAAGGATACCATAATAAAGAATGAATATAATTGTGCATGATTCCTGACTGTACACAGAGAGTCAAAGGTGTTATCAATTGAAATCAATTAAATATCCTAAACAACTTAATATAAAAAAACACCAACTATTGCAGACAATCTCCTCTCCTCTTCTTCGGTCCACATTGTGGTACCATGGCTGTTGAGTGACGCCACTCATGGGATTGGAGAGCTTTCTGGGTGCTGGTAGTGTGTTATTGGGAGGGCCAGATCTGAATGAGCTGATTCCTGGTGTCGGTGGAAGCGGTCGAAGATTGGGAGGAAGCCTCTGGTCAGGTAGAGATGGTGCTTGGCCTGCATTCCCCTTGTTCGGTGAAATCAGTGATGTCGTGGATGATGAAGGTGACTTTCTCAGCTCTGAGTTGAGCTTTTCTATTTCAGAAAATTATATTATGTAAATTTTTATAAAATATTAAAAATAAAATTGCATATTAAACTTACTGCCAACAAAAATAATAACATAACCATTGTTTATCATATCAAACTACCATTAGTATATCATATGTATTACCAATTAAATTATGTATTTAATGATAAAATGCATTTAAGAATTCTTAGTCCTACCCTTGATGCAACAGCAACAATATTGTTTGGGTTACATGTCATAGGCTAATTCTAGATCACTCAATATCTGAATAGGAGATACTGAAGTGGGTTAAAGCAACACTCATGGACAAATCTGACAAGTGGAGAATAAAAATTTCTCGGTTTGGGCATAAATTATTTATTTAGAGTACTGGAAAATAATTGGAAAAAACTACTAATAAAAATCTGAACAAGTGATTTTAACGACATTCATAATTCATCTCTATTTCCACCAATGGAACCATCGCCAGGTGACATAACTTTGCTCTAGATTAGCTAATACTGATGATAGATAGGGTAGCGATCGAAGATATTATATTATCAAGTAAACAAAGTAATAGCATTAAGAAGAATGCCTAAATTTTACACTTAAATTAACTAAATAATCTTAAGGTCAGAAGTAGAAAGACCTGATAATATAAATACATGAAGTATGAACAGCATATCGCCTGGAAGGAGGATCCTAAGTTTTAGGATAATGATGATAAACCTTAAGGCGACCTTAGTTTTTTAAGCTTGGTTGTGCTATGTTTGCTGCTGACATTAAAAGTAATAGTAGTTGTAATACTTTGAAATCATATGGCCACAAGTCTGGTGATAATTAAGGAGGACCATATCACAGTCAATTAACTCAGAAAAGGCAGTGGATATGCGGTATTGGCTATATTCTTATCGCTCTGGTCATTTTCGGAGCATCAAAGCTAATGGCGAAGGATTTAAAAGAGTCTTTGTGGGATTGAGTACGGCATGATACTAAGTATAACCCTAAATATGAATTTTTAACACCAGCAGATCACACGATCGCTTCTTTAGCACACCGGTCATCTCTCTGGTAGATTATGAGTTAAGATTAAAAAAAATCGTTCCCGTTATTTAAACACATCGACAATAATCTCGGGATTCCTTGTTTAATATACTCTAGTTATGGAAAGCAATACTGGCCAACTGGCTCAGGCATAGGCGCGAAGCCGGGCTCATCCATGTTGCACTTGGTCGCATAGGCTGCTGGGATCCCCTCTTCGTTGAACTTATTTATAAATAAGAACTGCGATAACATTTCTTGCAGCAGCGTAGAGAAGGCTTAAAAACAATGCCTTGCGATTCAGTCTCAGAGCAAGACATTAGTAACGAATTACAATCAGAGAAGCATATATTCATTTTTCAAATCAATTTTTATAAATAAAGTAAATATTGTCCTAATTTAAGGCGTCGGTCTAGATTGGTTGATTCGCGTTAAATGATCCTTTCATCCGTGAAAATGTCGCGCTTAATTATGTGAATGTAAAAATTAAATGTATCACGAGTTATAAATATAAATTGTAGAAAGTGATAGAATGAGAATTTAATCTCTTCCCGAAACGTCACCGACTAGACGGATTCCTTGGAGGAGAGTAAACAAATCCACTCCATCCGGTGCACTTCCTCATTCGCAAACTTCCTCTTTCTCGCCCCTTGTCTGAGACTTCCCATTTCATTGCGGTGCCGTCATCGGTGGCATTATTAGTCGAGCGCATCTTTTCACTCATCTGAACGAACCTCCTAGTGGCTTCACATTTTTTTCTCAAGTTATACGTCTCAAATTATTTGATTCCCCCATCGCATGGGGCTAACCCCGAACTGCGATACGATTTCCGTACGCTTTTTCGTCGCCTTCGGCATACTGGGTGAGGCTGGTCAAGTCTTACGAGTCACACGGCACATCTGAAATTGGCCCTTCTCAAGATCAAGTGTATTCATAATAACCCACCACTGTTTTACCTGAAATCTTAAATAATATCTTCTTTCCACCTCGATGCTTTCACATCGATCAAAAAAACTTCCACAAAACCAACCAGGTATGAAGATATTTTTAATATTCCTTCCTGTCGTTTTTATGTTATATGGGATAGCTTTACTTCATGCAGAAGAGAGAGCTTCCAAACCATATCGTGCCAACCACAAATCTGGAGAAACGTAAATATTTCCTTTCATTAGTAAAAAAATAATAGTTCACGAAGCCCGAAACTGTGAGGTTCAACGTAGAAGCTGGCTTAATATATTTATAGATGAAGGTAAAACTCACCTCAATCACAACAATAGGAAGAATGAAAGTCACACTTACCAGTAGGGTAAGATTTAGGGGTAGATCCGCACGGGAATGCGCGGTAACAGAGCTCGAGGCATATACCCTGGAAGTGTTCTAGACATCACTAGGATTTGAACCAGGAAGCCGTAGGTCAGTATCCGGCCTATTTCGGTCAGTTTGTCGACTGTCAGGTCGTCATTGAAAATTTCAGTGAAAATGACTTATTAGTGCTGTTTTTATCTCAGTTAGGTATATTTTCTCCCAAATATTAATAGTAATACTGGAGTTGTGGATGCGCCAATTAACGTCGGTTTCGTGATTCTACTGCATACCGGAATAGTTCAATTCAATCGTAACGAAAAGGCAACTATTTTCGTTGGCCGGAAAATAAAAATCTTTTTAGAGAAAAAATTAACAATAGCTGAAATACCGGATTATAACCGTCTGGAATAAATATAATTTTCATACAGATACCTAAAAATGCTTTCTCTCCACTTTTAAAACTAACTTCAATAGGGATGAACAGATTTAGGGTTCGAATTAGTTGTATTCACACACAGAAATACTGTTAAATTAGGTCACACAATCATCTTACATACTTTACAAACTTCTCAATTATAATTAGCGAAAGAAATCATGCATGGAATTTAAAGGAGAGGATAAGGTGAATTTTTACAGGCGAATTATTTCGATACGTACAACGGAGTCATTCGGTTATCTACGATATATTTATTGGTACAAAATCTATCTCCTATCGTGCTAACGCATACATATCCTTTTCATAGTTCGCAGAATTTTTAATTGTAGGTGATTTCTGACCGATTTTAACAAAATGCTTGGATAACATAGGTAGCAGCATATATCATTCAGAACGAATGTCACTAAATGTTTTCAAACCATGTAAAACCCGTCCATGCACGTCGAAGACATTTGGAGTATAAGATAAAATGAGTAGGACATATTTTCCTGTTTTTGTCGATACAATGTTATTATAATTGCTGCACCCTTTGCTTTTATTTTTTTCTAATTAGAAATTCAATTTTTTCAAGCACAAATTCCTCATTAACTCGTACACTTTCTTAGAGACTTCTACCATCATCTAAAATTGAAGCAAAAAAGCGACTGTATCTTATCATAAAACAAAATAACTAGTAAATCTTCACCACGGTGTATCGTCAGCGTAGAATCTCTAGCCCGGGAGTCTCAGGAGTTACAAGGAATGAGCTAAATACACTTTTACGGCGTAATAAGCCAAACACGCATTGTTATAGTTGGTGTGCAGCTCAAATGAGTACCCAAATACTTCTTCATATCCGAGAATCTGATTTATTAAATAAATAAAGTCAAGCAATAATTTATTTTAAAATGTTGCCCATAACAATAACAAAACCAAACCCATAAAAAATGATGCATATCTTGTCACTCGAATCCAAAGTATTTTGGTCGTATTTTTTTCGGACACTGGGTACAATGACCCCCTTGAAGGCAGGCAGCCAACATATCAACATTCTCCCTCTTAACTTGGTCGCTTTATGATCATGAGCTATTACCACCTAAGCACGAACAATCGGGACTGGGCCAATCAAGGAATTCCAATTTTCAAACACGAATACATCTGATCCGCGGTAAGTATTCCGTGAGTATAACTATGTCCTTATTTGTAGACAATCAGTTAACCTGCCAATAGGGTCAGCCATTCCTAGAAATGTGAAGCGTATGCTTTTTGCAGAAGAATCGCGGGCCGACGATCGCAGTGTAGTATGTGCAGCAAAAAAAAACATTTAACTGCTGATAAGAATCGCCATTCAAAGCGTGATGAAGTAAATATAGACATTTAAATGCCCGAGGGGGCTGTGCATTCTCGGCTTGAGGCCAAGGAACGGATGTGCCTTGAGCGTGCTGTGATGTCACGAGACGCTCTGCCCACTGGATTGAAAATCTTCAAAGACTTAAATTTGATGGTCACTTAATTTTTAGTGAACAGGAACGCGAGATTACATTTCAAATACATGTAGAAATTCTATGCGATAAGCCGATCAGTTCGGAAAGGCCGTGGAAGGGGTGACCGCTTAAGAGAACAGGCGTTTGAATCCGGAAATTAGAACCAGGAATTATAATTCTGTATTCTAATTACATATTACGAAATTTTAAGTGTTTGTATACTGTGCTGGATAACCTCATAGTCTTTTTAACTCCTTCAAAATTGGAACACAATCATTTATCAAATGAGAACGATGAAATAAGGGAAATAGATATTAGCCATAAGTCAAATCGATGCGTAACTGAAACATCTTGCATCGACAGTGATACGATAAAATGACATATGATATAACAGGCAAAAAAGCCTTTCAAGGGGCAAAAAAGTTTTTAACCCGCCTTAATTTAGTTCTCAATCCGTATGCATATTCTAAATGAAACACACAATGGAGAGCTCGAACGGACATAAGATAGGTAAAAAAATGTCTCCAAGGTCAACCAACCTTCGAGGTTAAGAACAATGCGGTGTGTCTTTTTTAACAATGCGGCGATTTTATCGCTATAAATTTCTTTACGGTCTAAATTTAAGCCCCCAAATGCGAATTTCGCTTCCCATGAAAGGTTAATAAAAAAACAACACTGCAATTCCACATTAAGAATACCCGAAGATGGTGTTCTTATTAAAACTATTTATGCGGAATTACAGCGTTGTTTTTTTATTAACCTTTCACGATGAAAGATTCCAACCAAAGTGAAGCCTGAAACGATTTCTTTCTCTTCCCATGTCTTTTCTCTCTCTCAAATTTTCGTCAGAAACGTCAGGCTGCCGTCACTTTCCTTCGTGGACAACGCAGACCCTATTTTTCTGCGCCCTCTCTTCGACTGATACTTCTTGACTCTCCGCGGAGTACTTCGCTCGATCAACCGCGGATCACCCGCGTCGTCCCTCCCGACCTCACAGGCGAGGTCTGCTCCTCTGGACCGGACTTACTGGTGAAGACCCTGGAATGGCCGTCCTGCAACGTGAGACTCTGGTGTCTCTTGAGCGTGGCGACCAGCTGCTCGGCGAACTGCGGGGGCATGGAGGTCGGAAGGGGTCGCGGCGGCGGCGCCGGGATCATCCAAGGGGACGAGTGGACCCTGACGTTCGCGGTAACCTGGGCGGTCGGAGGCGGAGCCGAGGAGGAAGCCATCTCGTTGTGGATCGGAAGCCGGAGGCAGAATGCCGCCTCGGCAGCCTCCCGCACCCCAGCACGCTCCACCGAGAGTCCGGTCCCCCGCTGAGATTTTTGGGGAGGGGAACGTCTTTTTTCCAGGACTCGGGGGGAATCGGGGTGGCCGATTCGGTTCCACGGAAAGTGTTCGGCAGGCGGAGGTGAATATAGATAGAAGTTTTCACCCACGTGGGGGGGATTTCGGAAGGAATGTCGGGGAAGGAGGGGAGGAAACTATTCCCGAACTCCTTTATTATTAGAGCTTCGGGGGAGGGGATGTGATTTAAAGGGATTTTTAAATGCCCCGAAGAATGCTTCCCCCCCACCCCCCCCTCTCCTTGTTGTGCCGCAATTGTCGCGAGGTGTGCCGAGAAAGAACAAACGTTACTTATCATGAACTTTCCACTTTACTCGCCGATCCCTTGATTCGCATCTGCAGAGACAATTTCAAAATGACCTTGTATTGGCATCTTTTTTTTAAGCAATGGTATCCATTGCTTTCCCTATTTTAATTTGGACTGGTTAGGGCATTTGTTGAAGAATGAAGAGAGAGAAATAAGTTGGATATCTTTACTTGATTTTCAACTAAGTTTAAAAACACAGAAGAAGTGAATTTTTACTGTAACAAAGAATAGAAAAACTTAAATGTATTGCTGTATCATTGGGATGTTAAAAAGAGAGAAACTTTCAAACTGTTTGAGATTTTTTTCCAATCGCCCACGTATTTTTTTCCAATCGCTCTAACAGGCTAATTTAAAGTGGACACCATGGCAACTTTTTAAAATAACAATGACGAAACACACATCCATGCCCTAAGTGAATATAGAAAAATCTACCTAGTCGGGATTCGAACCTGCGACCCCTGGTTTGGGGGGACGAGGGCGTTACCCAGCCACCACCGAGGCCGATTTTACAGGAACATGAAAATGTATATATTTACTTACCGGTATTCCCAAATATCAATGCTATTTACTTCACCTGTGATACTCCATCTCTGTCAGCGTTTGAGTAGATTGACTTTTTTCCATTGAAAGAGCACAAGGTGACAGGAGTAAGGAAACGTTAAGGACGCTGAAGGCAATCAGAAATAAACGTTTGGATTATATTATTTAGAAAATTATCCGATATATTCAGACAGAGTTCACTCTTATTCAAATTGTTTTCTATTTCTGGAAACATTTGACCCTATGCATCATAAACCCTCCTTGAGTTTGCGTATCATCAAACCCCTTCACAAAGGTCGTGAGATTACGATGCGATGTGCACATGAGTTCATTACTAGTATTTACAATTATCTTCGAAATCATGCCGGCAGGGTTTTGCTGAGTGGGTAGCGCGCTCGTCAGCTAACCCAAAGGTCACGGGTTCGAATCCCGGAATCCAGGGCATGGATGTTGTGTAGGTCTATAACTAATTTTCCTTCATGGTGGTCGTCAGAAATGACATGCGGTCGTAAAAATATATGTTCAAACCAATTAACAAACCGATCACCGAATTATGGGAAAAGCTTAGAAAGAAAAATGTCAATCGTCGAAATCTTACTAACCACCGAAGATGATCTATTTATCCTTATTTCTCTAAATTTGAAAGTTAATGAGTACGTCCGTTGACAGCAGAGAAAGCGAAGTTACAAGTAGAGAAACCTTAACACCCGTAAGCTATTGCGTGGGACGAAAAACAGTCTCCAATGGAATTTTAGTTTTCTCTGGGGCTTAAGAAAGAAAACTCACAGTCTCACAAATGCTATGGACCCACTTGATATAAAACACATAGAGAAGGGAATAACTGATCACTTTTTAAATGATCACTCACTGACTATCATCCGCCATCATTCATCATTTATTCCATGAAGCTATTTTTCTGTAACTCTGCATTCCAATCAATTATTACTATTAAATATATTTATCGAAACGTAATAATTCAATATGAGGTAAGAGCGGAGGAACTCTGGGTCCATTGTCGAACACACGTGGTCGTTTTTCTCCGGCTCGCGGAGCTAGCAAGGCATCCTCCTAACCGATGCATCTTTACAGTCACTCACGCAATTATTTATAGCTAACGGTGTACTTATTAAGTTGACGCTAAGGTTACCAGACCCAACGACCCTTTGCCTGGGCCACCTGCGGCTTTCCAGGAAATCATTCAACGTGGATTTAACCTGAGGTGTCTAGAGACTTCACCGCACCTTGAACCCGGGTCCCCAGTTCAGTAGCCATGTGGACTGCCCACTGAGCTACCACGACCATTCCTTAGCCTAAATCACATACTTTTCGTTTCAAATCTTGAACGGTCAGTGAGGGGCATATCAAAGTTTAAGTACATTTGAGTTAACAAACCTAATAAAACTTAGGAAGGGCTTTCTGTATTTCTGCCACGTGGAACTTTATTTATTGCCTTAAATGGACGGGATCTCCGAGGACAGAGGAGGGACTGCCAAGATCGATTCTTTCGTGCAGGAAGAGCAAGGAGAAATAACTACCAAATAACATGGCTGAGATACAAGTATTTAGGATTCAATGGGTTATACCAAAGGTTTCTCTTCTCTTAGTTTTATAGTATTTTCTTTTAAAATCTTACACATATATTTTCCGGCGATAGGCTAGATTACTAGCATTAGAAGCCCGAGTGATTCTGATGGTATTTTCCAGATGTATCCTATGGGAAAGATCTTTCTTTAGACAGAAAATTCGTCTACTAAAGAGATAATCGTCATTTAGAGGCAATTGACTTCCATATAGTTGAACCATGCTATTAAAAATAAAAATAATTGTTTTTACTTTTGGTGCGCATTTTTTAATTATGACTTTATTATTTATAGTGGGGGTCATGTTAGCTCAGTGGTGAAACTGATTGGCTTCTGAACGGGGAAACCGGGTTCAAGTCCCGGTTATACCTGTGTACAGGAAATTGCTCCCCTAACTTGATGTGTGAATTTTCACAAGCCGATGGACTTAGTCATCACCCATCAAACCGATCTTAGGTTTGAATACTGTAGTTTTTGAGATTTTATACATGTCGCCATTGCTAGATAGTTAAACAATTGTTATAAACATAGGCTCAATTAGGAAGAGAAACGAGGAGGAAGCTTTTATCTCAAGTCCTAGATATTGGGATTAAAATTTCTGACAGATTAAACGTAATACATTGCCGTCAACACTTTATTCTTGAGCGCAAAATGGTTTTATGATGAGTAATACTATTAAAATCAGTGTAACATGGATGTAATTGATTGTTTAACTCCATTAAATTAATTAATAATGGACAATTGGTCCAAAACATCTAAAATATTTGTGACGCTTTTTCAGTTTTTCTTAGGTGAAGAAAACCATTGAGCTTCATGCTTTAAGAGTGCCTTTGGGCGCACCAAGAAGGTACCGAATCTTTTTTTCATGTTCAGACACACTCATTCTTTCATACCATTTCAAGTCCTCCTGAGCCACAGGCTCGTCAGGAGGTGCTTGAATGTAAATGACATGAACGACGAAACACAAACATCCATGCCCTAGGTGGAGATAAAACTCACCTAGTCGGAATTCGAACCCGCGACCC
>WURS02000011.1:8694390-8714999 GCA_011762765.2 Rhinocypha anisoptera | reverse complement strand
GCCATCACCTTCAGGATGTGTCAGGGTGGAGAAACTCCCTGAAGATGATGGCAGACTCAGCCATCGAAACGTCGATGCACATCAACGCCTTCACCCGGATGGAAACCCAAGAATCTTTCTACGCATCCATTCGCCGGGAAAACCTCAAATCATTTTTCTAAAAACTAGCTGATGTTATTCACAAATGAATAATGGAAGATCAAGCAATACAACGCTTGAAGCAATAATGGGATGCATCAGATAACCAGAAGTTTATTAATATCACTAGTATTTTATAATATAACAGAAGTATAATCACGAATATCACAAGTCAGTATTTGAATATGTAATAAAAATTCCACGCTTTGGGTATTGTGACAGCTATATGTTTCTTGGATACCTATATACAAACCACGTCATATTCGTGTTACTGATGACCCAGGGAGGCGGAAAGAACGCGGAACACTTAGAATGAAGAGGAAAGTCCTTACAATTATGTTTTCTGAATGAGATAGATCGAGGGGTTAGGTCTAGAATCGAAATTCTGGATCCATAGGTTTCAGGTATGGGGATTTTTTTTGAGCGGCATTTATTCCTGAGAGCAATCTTTTCAAATAGACGACTTTACTCTTAACTATAGAAATAGGTAGGCCACGTGCAGGGATGGACACAAGGAAATAGGGGGCTAAGGTCGCCCGTCCTTATCCAGAGACGATGACAATGGCGGTGGCTGCTCATGCAGTCTATTAATGGGCGTCTAATGCCGAGGGGAAGGCTGTGAGAGGAGAGGAGGGGGAGGGAGGGAGAAGTAGGCGCGGCTAGGAAACTGATTTCCCAATGGCCAATGTCTTTCCCTTACACGTCCAAGTGCAATGCTGCCGCTTTATGGGGTAAATTGAGGAAAACAATAGGAAGACTCCAAAAGCAGAAGTTAGCGGAAGGATATTAGGGATGGAAGTGACACGAGTGATAACGAGGTAGGACTTTTTTTTATCGTCTATGCTTCTTAATAAAAAGAACGTCGAGGAAGCGTTAGATAAAGGATCTGGAGAACTGATGGAACACTTAAATTTCGATTACATTCTCGGTCATTGCAAACGCGTTACAAGACCAGCACAAAACCTACGGGATACATACGGAAACAAAAGGTCATGACATTCTCGAGAACGAGGATGTCATCTTGACTAAGCGGTGAAGCTGTACTAAAATGAAGGAAATGATAGCTGCCATTGAATAAGAAAAATAAATGTGTTTTCAATGCTAGTGTGGCATCATTTATATTATTTCTTGCCTAGCTCTAATGAAATTATTTTGTTTTGATCTACGTTACCCTGGAAAATACGGAAAGGGAACTGTAATGGAAATCTCAGGGAATTTCCTTTTCGTGGATGAATCAGGAAACTTAGTGTTTGTCTAAAAAATCGATTTCTGACATCCTTGAGGAAATAATACTCCATGGATATAATATTTATATTATTAAATTTTCATTAAATATTTTATTTATTATTATATGTATTATATTGTATTATAATGTATTGTAATTTATTATATAATTTTTAATACTTTATTTAAAGTACTTCGAAGGATAGCAGTGTTATGGGGCACTAGAAGATAACGTAAATGAACACACGGAGCTTTCAAAAAGGCGAGAAAATTTTATGATCAGGAATCGTAAGGATGTAAAGATACTTTTTGCAAAATATTCGATTTCAGAAAAGACAGAAGGTACCTTTGATCAGAAAATTGCTCCTTTCGGAAAAAAAAGATAAGCGTGTATTTCTGAGGCCTAAGAAAGATGAGGATGATGGTTAAATAAGACAGTGATAGAGAGAGAGAGAGACAGAGAGAGAAAAGAAGACGGAGAGAAGAGTGATAGTAATCAGTGGGAAAGAGAAGATGTTGTTTGGAGAGTGAAGACAACGGTTATAATAGCTATAGAATTTTTAAAAAGTAGTTAGTCGTTGCGGAATGTGAAAAATACATATTGTAGAATAAAAATAGAAGAAGGATATTTTTCGAAAGATATAAGGATATTTTTTGACACCACATAGGAAGAGCATAAGAAATTTAAAGAGCTGAAGAAAGATCGGACGCACATGTGCCTTAGGAACGCATGACGATGCGAAATTGTTTCAGCTACCGTAAAAAAACATTGCATCCCCATGCAAAATTTATTATGATTTGACACGAATAGATCAGTGGATCTACGTTAGAGAAAAATTAATTTTACTTATGGTACATTGAAGGAAACATCTGACGGTTACATTGAGAATATCTTATCGTTTCCCCAAAATTTAATATGAGTTGAATAAGCGAGAGAATGAATGAGAATCAAATAATTTTTACATCCTCGTGACAATATCCGTTCGATATTGGCATTCCAAGTGTCCACTTCGGTATTTTCTGGCGATCGCCCAGGGAGCGTTTACGTTACATCAGTTTATTACCACTAGCCTATCACTATACTAAAATCCGTTTTCTTTCACCTGCTCAAATTTGATAGTGCTAAATACTGAAGAAAAATCATAATTTGGATTCTCGTGTTCAATTAAGAAACTGGTATCGACCAGTTGGGCGCTCTTAACAGAAATTGTGGCCTGGA
This sequence comes from Rhinocypha anisoptera, assembly GCA_011762765.2. Taxonomy (NCBI): domain Eukaryota; kingdom Metazoa; phylum Arthropoda; class Insecta; order Odonata; family Chlorocyphidae; genus Rhinocypha; species Rhinocypha anisoptera. The sequence continues at coordinate 8,712,418 of WURS02000011.1, read as the reverse complement.
AATATTTTAATAATTAATTCGGAAAATGCATTGTGTGTAAGTCACAGTTAAGAAGGAATCGTCAGTTTAGGGTGTCACACACATTGGAGCTCATCATATGATTCCATATCATTATATTAAAATACGGATACATCAATTATGTAAAATAAATCTTTTGGTCGCGTATTCTCATAGGCCTAAGCCACTACTTCTCCGTCTATTTTATCGTAGCACATGTTTTCTTAAAACGTCTTTCGGTTATTATCTCTGCAATATCTTTTCTCCATATTAATTCTTGGTACCTTTTTGCCTTCTATATGCAAGCGTCCGTGTTGAAATTCTGAAAACAATATCATATATTGTTCATTCATCTTAAATATTACGAGCTATGCAAGTTTTTTCTTCTCAGTCTTCTGCAGGATTTTTTAAGCTCATATTTAATCTATTTTATTTAAAATTATTTGTAGCTTGCAAATTCAGCTTAAAAATCCCAATTGAATGATTTACATTTATTGCGACATTTTCCGTTTTTTTCATAGTCTTTGGTAGCATATGTGATCGTACTTTTGACCTTAGGTTGGAATTGTCGTTTTTTTTTCAATTTTTTACTGCATAAGACACAGTTTCTTGGCCTAATTTGGTTTTTTCTTGGTTGATATGCTATTTTACCTTTTCTTTGCTGTTTTTAAAGCAAAATGTGAGCATCTACGTTCGGTTCCCCTTCTTGGGGATTCTTCAGCTAGTTTATAGCTTTATTGGCAATAGTGGTTTCCTGGTGGCTTGATTTCTCTATACCCATTACACGAGTCAATCCTACAGCTTTATATTTTTAAACTTCTTGGTCGTATAATCACGGAGATCCTTGTACTTGGATTTTAATAGCTACGCACCGGAAAAAATTAACGTTGAATATTTCAGATAATCCCTGCATGAGTTCTAAATGCCAAACCGCAGAAATCATTCTCGTCTGGTTAAACATTATTATCCAATACCGTTACACTCGATAATTACTATCTCTCTACACTAATGCATTTGGAAACCTGGATAATGGACTCATTCGAACGATCAAGACTGATCACTCTCACCTCGTAAGCGCGTCTTCAGTCTAAGAAACTATGGACAAAAGCTAACGAATTTCTATTCATTTCCTCGATAGATGAAACAAAAGAGTTGCATTATTGCTCGACGTCGAACACACCGGAGACAGAACATTATCTTTATGCACGAGATTTAGACCCTCTGCGAGACAAAACGGGACCGCTGTTATCTGTTACGCTCGTCCCATAGTTATGACGTTTGCACGGGAAATCTCCCGTTATTCATTTCTTGAACAAGGTGACCATTGATTGGGACTTTCAGGATGACTCTTCGGAGGTCTCCATATAATAATTTCACTGATGATAGCGTAAGAGCACAATGAGGCCATGGCCGCGACAGATATTATGGAATTTCGCGCTAATATCTTAAGAATGATAAAATTAAGCTTTCCTGCCTCAACAGGAACACATTCAAAATGAAAAAGATGTCCACCGAAAGCCCTTGAGAGACAAGTCACTACTTCTACGTGTTACCCTGCAAGCCGCCGCGAGGGCGTGTGGCAGGGGGTGAGTCACCACCAAACATTCACACTCGCATGCAAAACAAAATAGCAGGACATAATCCACATCGTGCTGTACAATGTAAGACTGTTCACAACAAACGTGCATGAAGACAACTACAAATGCCGTCACAGTATGCAAGGTCCAAGGTGGAGCTCTTCCCCTTCTAAATTATCAACGTATTGTCACGCATGACTTATGTCTTGTGACTATTGATGGCTTTAAGACATTCCGACAGTATGTGAGTACAATTATATCTTATGCTTTTTCGTAGTTGTGTTTTTTTAATGAAAGCATGATGATATTCATAATTTATATTCTCTTCCAAAAACTATACTGTTATTCCATCCCAAGCCTATGCCTTGTTGCTCACCTACCTGTGAGTGTCAAGTAATTAAACAAATCCATAGTATTTCAGACCGTCAGGATACCTTCAGCAAAACTTTTGAATGGTTTAATAAACGAAAGTTAAAACCCAAACACATGTATTTCTAAATCCATTATAGCCGTTTGTACTTAATTAGAAAGGAGATAGAAGATGAATTCAATCGATTCAGGCTCAACTTTGTGAAATCACACTATGACTGCAGGTAAATAGGAACCTTGTCGGTTATACAGGGAATTTTTTTAATTACAGCACGACCGTTTTCGTGAAATAGATATCGTCGGGGAGATGGAGCATACTTAGCGGATGGATCCGGCAGGGATAAGAAGGCATAGAAGATGGGATAAGGTATAAAAACTTCCCCTTAATTGTAATAGATTTTTTTTGACTGAGACTCGTGAAGGTCCCTGAGTATACCTAGCCCCATTGGGAGCGCGTTTTGTGCATGCAATTAGGACATTTACTTACATATCTAAGCGTGTAGACAATATGCGTCCCCTTTTCATTTTACTCTACTCTGTTATGTCTTCATTTTTGGCCATTTTCATACCCGAAATCATACGACCATGGTGATTGCAAACTGCTTTAATGTGTGTTTCTGGTTTAAATATTTATTGTTTCTGGCCTTGAATATTGCGATGACAAGATCAACTTTTTCCGTAGAGCACATTCATATGTCGATATATAAGTTCAAACGAACCATGCTGTTCTCGATCAATATGCATAGACAGCTGAATTGAGGTAGGACGGTGATGTTATCTAAGCATAACCCAATCGCTAAATACAAAATGCACTGCAAATCAATTGTAAATTGAATATGATGCATCGATAGGGCTTAAAAATGCAACGACAGTTACAGTATATCTAAATTTGAACTGTAAACATCCCATGTCGTGAAAAAAATAGTTTTGAACTTCTATATTAAATTTTCGTCGAATTAGGATTGTGACGAAAGGAAATATAAAGTAAGCTTTCGTTAATTTGATATAGGTATAGGTATTCATGCAAGAAATATATAATTATGAGAATCATTACCTGTGGTGTGTTTATGGGCGATTTCTGCCAGAAATCTAATAGCAGGATATTGCCAATTTAAAAAATTGCAATGTCTGATCACACCCCATAGATATATAGTTAAATTTCAGTGACTTCATCGCATGCACACACAAAACGTCACACGATGTCATTCACCACATTCATCATTTCCTGTTCCACCAAAATAAGTAAAAATTGACAAAGTGATTGTGTAGAACATAGCTGTAAAGATGAAAACATATAGAAACAGTGGGTATTATGTGTAAATAATATTTCTAAACAATAAAGATAATGGAAGATGAGAGAATAGGATAATCAGTGAAAACAAACCAAGAGGAAAAATAAGAGTAGTACCTACGGCCGAGTTAAAGCTAGAAAGGCAGTATCTAATATGGTAAAGAAACAGGGCGAAAGACTGAGGAGAGGAAGGAATTTAAAAAAAAGAAGAATGAGAATGAGTTAAATCAAAATTGGCAGAGTCAATGTAACCAGGATGCGAATTCTGTTAAAAAATAATGATTAATCCTACCCCATGAACACCTCACTGGTAGGTTTCATCGCGAAGTATTATTTCATCAGCTCGTTAGAGCGATAAATAAGTGACAAAGGAGTGAGGTGCTATCATTCGCTCACTTCAATGTCTAAACGAAAAAAGGCAATGTTGGATAATAGAAAATTTTGCAGGAGTATGTATTCACCAGAAAAAATCAGAATATTATATTTTATCGATGACGGAACCGTAGTACTCGAGGAGGAAATACATTTACAGATTGTGAACTTAGGGTATACAATGGAGACGTAAAACCTAATGATAAACATATAAAAAGTACGCATAGATAATGGAATGAGACAAAAATGCGGAAGAAACAATTATTGATTACGCACGAAGACGATCAAAGACTTGAAGAATTGGAAGAGTGTTTTAAAAGTTTCAGGCGTGACTTCGTGAAAGTATCCAATATCCATTTGTTTGCGAAAAGGAAGGAGTTGCTGAGAGGGACCTTAAAGAAAGACATGATGAAAAGTTTAGTGAAAACCCTCACATAGAGCGTAGCATTATATGGATCCTAAACCTGGTCCATGAGAAAGAATGATGAGTGTAGATTAGGGGTTTTTGAAACGTGGGTTTGGAGACGGGTGGAGAAGTTGCTGTGTACAAAAAGGAAATTGAATGGAGAAGTTTTGAGAAAGGTATGGGATGAGAGGCGATTGCTGCGGGAAATTCAAAAAAGGCACGAAAGATGGATGGAAGGGGAATTTAGAGGCAATGGTTGGTTGAATATTGTAACGGAGGGTAGAATGTTGGGTAAGGTAGGGGTAGGAAGAGAATAGGGATTTTGTATAGAATGTTAGGGGGTGGGAAGTAGGCAGATTCGAAGAGGGATTAAGTTAAGTTGCAGCTGGGAAATCTAACTTAAGACTCAATAAAAACCTAGCTTAACCGGTGTATTACCCTTCACTTAATCGGATATCCATTCTGAAATGATTAATAATTGGTACTATTTCACAAAAAGGTTTCACTTTCAATGAGGCATATTCTGGCCCCATTGAAAGTGAAACCGGTCATATTTTCGTAAAAAACCTGGGAAATAGTACCAAATCATTTTAAAATGGATAGAACTTTGTTATTTGGGATATTAAATCTGATGTAAACGAAGAAGAAAGAAGCAAGTAGCTATAATTATTTATAAAAGAAGAACTATTTAAGAATCATTAATATCAATAAGAATCAATAATTATTTTGTCAGAAGAAAGTGTTTCGACAGCAGAAAGACCAGCCTGGAGATTCATTCATAATAACCTGCTTCTTTACGACACGGATACCCAGGTGATAACAGTAGGTGAAACGTAAAAATGGTAGGAACTGTTAATTTGATACGGCAGTAGGATGTTGAGATTAGACTTAAAGATCGAACAACAATTTAAATGATTTAAGAAGAGTTGGTGAAAGGAGAAACCAGATGAACGCGCTCAAAATACGTAGAGACTGCCTAACCTAACTGGACATATTTTGAGATACCACAGCCAAGCGTAGACAATCGTTAGAGAGTAAGGTAAATGGCAAGAGATTCAGAGGAAATTGACAATGGGTTACATGGTGGATATTGCGGCCGTCAGAGATTTATTTATGAATGAAGAAGTTAGCGGGCGGAAGATTGGAGCGCCAAACTAATCTTGGGTTAGGTGGCCAAGGATGGAGATAATAAGCTACAATGACTTTTCATAATTGAATCTTCAAATAAATATGTTGTTATATGGCATCGCGTATATATGTAGATATTTCAGTTTTGTAGAGTGAGTATTTGACCGCTTATTCTCTCTTATGCAAGGACATAGTAAGAAGGTGTAAGATTCCTGTAAAAAGTTAAATGGTATGTATTCTGTGAAATCACCCAACAGTGTTTCAGACACACAGGATCGTTAAGAAATCATTAAACAATTGTAATTTTTAAAAATTGACTCTTTTCGAGACTTGGGCAAAAGATGGGAGTCTTGGACACTATGCGTTCAGACAGAGAATTTTGTGTGGAAAAAAAGTTGTAGAAATTTTATTTTCCCCTTCTATTTGCCTCTTGGAGCCGGGTGGGTAGCTGGCTCGTCGACTTACCCAAGGGTCGCGTGCTCGAATACAGCCCAGAGTATGCATGTTGTGTTTGTCTCAAACTAATGTTCCTGAAAGGTGGGCGTCAGCAAGGGCAAGCGGCCGTAAAAATATTCACCAAAACCAAATGATACAGCGACCCCAAATTAAAGCTGGGAAAAGCTTGGGACGAAAAAATAATTGCCTCTTGGTCTTGCACATGGGTCCTTTCTTCCTATTTTCCCCTTCGTTGTAGTCAGAACGAATACGATGTGCGTCGTGGCGTGACAGATTCAAATGCCCTCAATTCCTAAGTTACTCCATAAACAATTTATATTTACAAGGAGGGTAAAGAAAGAGGGTTAGAAATACTTACGAGAAGATGGATGGCGGTCTCGGCAGTCCAAGCTTGATGGGGTTCTGGGGCAGAGGTCGCGGGGCCACCGGCAACTTGGGCGAGGGTCGGTGGACAGCATCCACGGGGTTCTCCTCTGACCAGCCGTTCTGCTGTCTTGAGTCCCTATCGACTTTTTCCGACCGCTTGCGGAAGGCGAACGACAGCTCCTCCTGAAAGGAGCTGGGGCCCGTGTTTTTCTCCCGTGATCCATTCGATTCGGAGGAACTCGTGCGATTGGAGCCCTTGTCTTTCGGAAGCTGCGGCTTGGTGGGCAACGGCAGCTTCGGTTTCCTGTCCGAGTTCTGGAAGGAGGGCGGTGGGACACAGAGACCGGGGAGAGACCTGATGGAAGAGGATGAGATGATGGGCTTATCCCTCTTGCTCTGTGGGAGAGATGGGGGGAGTCCCGTGTTCTGGCCGCATCTGATCCTGCCGGCTGGCTGGATGGGGGCCGGATTGGGTTCGAACCTGTTGGCGGAGCCGGGTAGATCGGGGTCTGGTCTGTTCCCTGGCGAGGAGAGCTGGAGCGTCCTGTTAGCCAGGAAATTGTGAAGTTGCTTCTGGTCGCTCCTACTCCCAGAGGGGGGGAGGGTAGGGGGTACTTTGATGACCATGCCCCCGAAAACCGATGGGTTGGTGCTTGGGATCACCACGTCTGCTTTCCTCCTCTGGTTATTCCACAGGCTAGAGGCTCCCGGTTTCAAGCCCGGCAAATCTTTTGGCTTTTCCGGGATCCGATTATCGAAAGGCTTTTCTTGCCTCATGGGCCGGAGTGAGGGTTTATTCGTTTGAGCGTTGATGTCGCCGATGAGCTTGGTGATTTTCCTATAAAGAATCGAGGGATTAATACTTTGCGGAACGGACAGAGATAAAAATTTGCTTGCCGTTAGTTTCGATCGAGTGTACCGAAACTAAAAGGTAAATTAGGCAAAAAATAACACTGCATTATTAGTTATTCCTTGATTTGGCATACTTTTCACCTTTCTCAAAAAAGTATCATCTCATTTTGTCAAGATAAACTGTAAATAAATGATAAGAGAAAGCAATACATCTTTTGGAACCACGGAGAAACTAGCGTAAGAAATTCCTTTACATGACAATAGAACTCCGTTTCCTTAACCTTTCAGGAAAAGAAAACATCAGGAAATTAGATGAAGGTTGTGAACGAGTCCAGACTAATTAAATTATTTCCTTGTCTTCCAGACGTTTCTGAGAGCCATATTTCCATTGGAAACCGAACATGAGATGGATTTATTTCGTCTACCAGAACCCACTTAGGTCATAATCACAATCATAGGTATTACCACAACAAAGACTGGATTAGCAGGCGAACGCAGAAGAAGCTTGAAATAGACCCGGCGAGGATTAGTAAATATTTGTGCTAATTTGGCATAAATGTGAGGTCACTCTAATGTTCATGGTTTCACTAAATGTCGGGTGGGATCTTCCACATTGCATAATTGTTTTTTTTTTAATTATAAACTGTGTTAATGTTTATTTTTTGTGAAAATATGGTAGTCATACAGATTTTACTCCACATATAATCCAGCAAAATCCTAAAATAGTTTGTGATTATTATTCCATTCACTCCTCGGGAACCTTATCTCCATATAACTTCTCTAATCCCTAAACCGATACGGCAATATTAAAGGAGTATGTGACTAGTCCATATTGCTGGAATTCTGCTTTTAATTATATTGGACTCGGCATGGAGACGAAAAAGTCCCGGTAATAATGCCCAATCAAGCGGTGGCTTTTTTAAAACAATTTGAATCACTCTGATTCTGCAGAAAACATTTATACATTTGTTTGATACACTCTGACACTATCCGAACAATATAAAGCAAAATAATGGTATTAATTCCACACGCCTGAGAATGTTGAAAGTTTCTCCGATGAATTGAGCAAAGTCCTTAGGTGGTGTACGTGGAGATATAACATTAGCTTGAGTAACTCGATAGGGAGAGAAAAAGGGTTTGAGGGATTTAAGTGAGTCTGATAGACGTCCGTACATGTCTTTAAAAAATAAACACCTGTGAACGAGTCCCTGAACGTCTTTAAATAAGGATATTTAAAAGTGAACAAAAGAGATCAATGATGGTATATGGAGTTGAAAAACGGTAAATCGTAGCCTTTCTTTTCATGATAGAGATGATTATGATAAGTATCCTAAAAGTAATTGAAAAATAAGATGTTCTGACAGTTACCTTATGTTAGGCAAACTCAGCTCAGATTTCCAAACTATCTTTAGTTCCATTTCAGACAGCCCCTGCAATAAACCATGGAAAACAATAACAAATAAAATAACAGAATTAAACACGACCAAGAATTTAAGGTATTTCCCATGGCAGAATAAAAGTACACACCAAAAAGGCGTTTCCGTCGATATTTCTTTTCCGGAAATAATGCGCTACATCTCCAAGTCCGTTCTAATAAAGAATGCAGAAAATAAATTAGGAAATGTGCAACTAACTATCACAGCACACCATAGATGCTAACAGAGAATATACATGCTACGTATAAACGTTACCACTTTTGTACTGTTATGGATATCGAAACAACGGGAACGATCAAGAACAAAATGTACAATACAAGCAAATAACGACTTGGGGGCAGTAATATAATTAAAATCGTTCATTCAGAGTTTAAGGGAGGCTAGAATCAGTCAGAAGATAATTTGAATGCTACATGACGAGTCCTCCAGAGGCGGAGTTCACTGATTGATAATCAGTGTTTCCACTCTACGGCCACACCTAATTTTGAAATACGCTCCATATTCTTCAAAACTTAACCCAGTTTTAATGAACCGCAGGATTACACGTTGCAGCATTAACTGCTTTATTTTCACAGCTCATTGTCAAATTGCAAAAATATATTGTGATTCGTTAGCAATAAAACATTAAAATGTTCGCACTAAAATATTCAGGGAAAATACCTGTTGAAGTGCAAGTACAACTTCCTCTGTAGTCCATCTTCGTACTGTCAAGGGTGATGGTAACTCCCGACTCCTTAACATCTGCTTCTCGCGGAGATAAATTTGATAACGGGTTGCAGCTTAGGATAATAAGATCACTGAAAATTGTATAAGTGAAAATATGACAATTGAATTGCTGTTTACCGAATGACAGTCGTAACAAAGAAATCTTGAAGTCAAATCATTACTTCAAAGACAGACACTGACTTATAGAGTGATAGGAGATAATACTGACTTATATCGACCATGGTTTCTGTGAGGTTCCGGCTAATAAACCACTATCTCTTCCGGACCAAGTCGTCCGGTTTGGCTGACAATGACTTTCGAGTTAGAGCGTACATGCATTTACTAAGAAGTTGGCGCTGAAACCGAAAGGTGGCAGTGTAGTCCAAGGAGATTGTGGCTCCCCTAGGAGAATCACTCTTTGACGTCCAAGCTGCGACCGTTGAAGAGCGGTTGGAGAGAGCTGTTCTATTTTTTATGCCAAATGATTGGCTCTTCAGACGAAGTTCATTGGATAATCATGAGAAACGCCGGCGATAGAGTTACAATTTGTGGAAAATAATTTTTATTAGACATGGAATAATTTACAAAAAGAAGGGATGTATTCTTCGGCCACATATATACATAGTAGGTTTTTTGTAGTCAGCGTGGTGAAAAAAGGTAGGCTATATAGGGAAAAAGAGGAAGGCCAAAATTACAATTTAAAATAAGAGAATCTGATATGGATACACAGCCATCTGCCACAGCCAGAAAATAGAGAGGGATGGAGAAGGGGAATTTTTGCCAGCCAATCTAAGGATTGAGGACAAGGAAGAATATTTGAAAATGTGTGAATAGAATAACCTCCCTTTTCAAGTTCGTCAATAATTTAGTCGTTCTCTGCAGTAAGCCCAAACGAATTCCCAGTTTTTGTAGACTTAGAAAAATATCGTGGCGCGGAAAACTGCTTGCAAACAAATATGGTGTGAGGCAAAATATTAGTAGGAAACGATCATGCACAATTGGTCCCATAACATTTAGCATATTTTAGTGAAAGCGCTATGGAGCATAAAACTCAACACGGTTTTTTGGGAACAGGAGAGCCAGTCTTTCAGATATTTCTTCCTGATATTTTTTCATACGCTTAAATCGATAGTGTACTGAAAAATTATCATCACGGAGAAGTATTGAACACAAAAAATGTTGGATTATTCTTGATTTCACAGATAAGGCGTGCACAATGAAATATCTTTTCATTATGAAATGATTACTGCTTAGTACTGTTTTCATTGAAGAAGAAAACCTGCCTTAATCGGTAGATTACCCTTCATCAATTGCATCTAGTATTGATATATGTCCTGGCCAATGTGTTTATCAAGAGCTTTATTCTGACTGAAATAAAATTCAAGACCTCAAAGAGTAAAAAAGAAGTGAAAGCTTTATATGGCAGGTTAGTTATATAAAGGTTCTGTAAAATGTTTTCCAACCGGCTTATCCGACCTACAGAGTATTTGGGGTAATGCCGTCGAAGAAGGAGGGAATACGTAACTTGATGCAGAAAACGAATTTTGGTATCTGTCCAGGCTTGAAAGGACACATTTTAACCCATCAGAATATTCCTAATAAATGAGTTATGATTTAATCAATAAAAATTGATATTTTTAATGTTCACAAATTGCTTTAATGAAAACATGTAATTACATATGCATATTTATGAGTATTATTTGATTATGATATGCATAATTAATTAAATGATAATATTTAATGTCCTTTCATACGATAATAACATGACCAATTTGCTTTTAGAATTTTTAAATAGTGCACACATCTTTATTGAGGTTGTTGAACAAAATCTTTCCATTTTCTCACCCTCAAGTCTCAGTTATTCCGAATGGAAATTTTGACGAGGATACCCATTATTTTATTTGTGAAAATAGTGATATACCGACTATTATACTGAGGTATTCCGTCTATACCCAGATATTCCTTTTTCGGACCCGCCATCCTATTGGAATCGCTCATTATTATAGCTCTCCTTATCTGCATTCCTCCATCCGTAACTCCTTATCACTACATTCATCACTCCATCCATTACGACAGTGCAAGTTCAATTTCCGGAGCGGAGATTAGAGTCATACCTCATAGCTACCCTCTGAGGACTTTTTTTATTGTAACTCCTTTCTTAAAGTAGGATCCCTTGTCCCTTTTCGATCATGTACTCTGACGTATCTGGATTGACTTCAATTCATTTTTGTGTAATTCCTTTTGGATGATGTACGACCCTTGTGTTTTGAACGAATAATAGGAGAGGTTAAAATTTACTCCCTAAATTAAATATACAAAATTTCGTTGATTTGAGATGACCTTCACGATGTTGCGTTTTAACTTTTATCGCGAATATTTTAATTAATTTAAGAAATGTTTAACCAAAAAGATAAACAAAACCTGTGCTTAATATGAGAGTACTGTTCTACATATATACTATTCGTTTTCAGTGCAGCATTACAGGAAATTTATTTATTTTTATCTCTTTAAGTTCACGTCTCCAAAGTATTTTGTTATTTTTTCACTTCTAAAAATTGCTGTAGGTATTTTCCTCGTTATGGCCTATTTAGTAAAATAAAAATTTTTATGATAACCATATGAAGAAACCTGTCCAGGATTCACATCCAACATTTCCATTTAGAAAAGTATCAAATGGACTCCAAGGAAGAAAGGCAATTAAAAGCCAAGGGTTAGGTTAGGCGAGCGATGTCTGCTGATAACTGCAGGGGCGTATCCAGCTTCCAAGCTAAGGGGGGACAGCTAGAAATTTTATAGAGCTTACAGGGAAAGAATCAGATATGATGAACTAGAAACGTCTATATCGAGACGGAAAGAATCTATTGTGTTATTTTAATAATTATTTGATGATATGATATACTGCCTAAATCATTTACATATAAATATGTATATATGCATATTTATTGGCACCATTTGATAATAAATATGCAGAATTAATTAAATGATAATATTAAATGTCCTTTCATGCGATAACAAACAGATTTTTAGTTGTGACCTTTTTTCATCAGGTATTCATATTCGTTTTTCCTTGTTATTATTTCACCATTTATTTTTCTAGGAAGCAACTACCGCTCCTTGTCCTCCCCTGACGACGCCTATGGATTATGCCTACGGAGTATTTATGCGAAAATCACTCCGACATATCCATTTGGAGGAGATCAAATGGATCACTCGTATTTCAGTTAACATTTGGTAGGACATTGCAACTTAAGTAGAAACGATTTCTTGCCGACCGATGTTTTCATGACGAGATACAAGTTCAGCTGATCTATTCCGTTCAGGAGGGGCATCAGATGCCAGCGTCATGGCATGGAATATGTGTCACCATACTTGGAAAATATGATAATAAATGGCCTAAATAAGTATTACTGATTAATGAGATCTTTCGGCTTAACGAGAAAACGGTGAAGATCTTTTGACCCATTATGAGTTTTTCATTTTGCTTGCTGATAAACTTTACCAGTTTACTTGCTGAGCACAACTTGTAGGAAAAACATATCGTCTTCGTAGCCATACTAGGGGAAGTATTTATGAGTAAAACAAAGTGTGAGCGATAGGGCGGGAATTGAAAAGCAAGCGCCGTTGAGGAACAGAGTAAAGAAATCCGAAGTGGAGATTAACTTGATTCATGACCTTGTAACAATTACGGAAACTCTAGAATACGGATTAAACTATTGGGTTTCATATGGTAAAGATGAAAAGTGTTGAACAGATGGGAAGAAAAAAGAAGTGATGCCATATGTACGAATGACGATTCGGCGGAAACGGTGTCCACGGAAGAATTGCGCGAAGGAGGGAAGTGGTTGTTATGATTAGAGGAGAGGGAAAGTCAGGGAAAATGATTTGAAGGTTCATATGATTAATGGCTCAGGTATCCTTCAAGGCTTAGCTACCATCGGGAGGAGGCGACGTAACTATTCCTGTCACTAAAATGATCACAATCATGCTGATATAATGAGGGGCGCAGAATAACTGACAATATTTACCGGGTATTTCATCAGTGTTATGTATAAAATTAAAAACCTGTTATTGATCCAAAAAAGCATTGTGTTTAGGAATGGTCATTGTAAGATTAACATTATTAACATTATTTTATGCATAATGGTCATTGTGATTTATCCCGATGAAAGTCGTAGAAATAACTTAATTATGTATAATTAATGAACATGAAAGTTGAAATTGGCAATAAAAGAGTGTAACCTCACTTTATTTTCACCTTCTATGTTTGATAAAATTATTTCATAACATCAAGAAAGGATAATAAAGTGAAGGGATGTGGGAGGCTTCAAACAATATTCCAACACTTGTATAAGTCTTCTCTCCTTACTGACTCAGGTAAGACGATTGATGGGCTCAAGTCTTTCATCCGGAGAGTTAGTTTTATGGTAAAGGGTAGCGCTTACCTAGTATTAGGACGTATGAAATGCTTTCGGCCGTAACTAGTGGAATTTTCAGGTTTGTTATTTCTTGATTATAGTATTAGGACCTTCACACATTTAGGTAAGACCCTAATCCATCATAATCCCGATATTTTTTCTCTCTGCCTACTGTGATTTTCATTGGAAGTCATGGGACTCAAGTTCACCCAGGTAGGTTTCGGTTTATGTTTTACATAGGACTTGGCTTCTGGGTTTCGATTAAGGGTTCTTCCGTCTCAAACGCACTACTCGTCGGTCTGCTGGAGAATGATAGACATGGCGAAATGACATAAAGTTTTATGGAAAAATAACGATTTTTACGAAGTATTCTTTGTAATTTGACTTTTTCATAACCCTTACTGAAGATTAATGAATAAGCCATTAGCAATTTCTCTGGGCAAAACACAATTAAATGAATTCTCGAATATTCACCATCTGAAAAGCACGAAGCAAGGTTTTCTGTTCTCGCATGCAAATAAATAATATACCAAATCTAATGAAAGTGACGAGATGACCACTGAAGACCACTGCAGTATTTAATATCAATTAATAAATTATTAATTGATGCGTTTTAATAGTGAAATTATCCAATATCATGACTAATGTACAGAGGAGACCTAGACCAGAAAGGAGGTTCTAAAAGAGAATAGTCAACGGACTGCTAGCGGCATATCATTGTAATAATTTAAGTAAAGAGGACAGGTAAGATGATTTCCGTAATAGAACCCATTCTTAATTTTTTACTAGAGTCGAAAGCATTAGTTTCATCCTCCGCAAACTTCGTGTTTTATCTCGCAATGTTTGCCTTACGCCATCGTTTTGGTCATTCAATAGCCTTGTGGTGTCGAGGAAGCTGCCTCCATATTTGCCCACTAACGGTAAAATTTTTTCAAACCGACGTCATAGTCAAAACAGTTTTAACCTTTTTTTATATTGATAGCTGAACCTCTCCAAATCCAGTAATAGTGTAACGTTAAGTCATAAAATCGTCATAATGTTAATTTTGTAAGGAATCTACAGTTGTGTACCATATATCCTCTTGAGTGCGGTAGAATAACTGGATTGAATAAAGAACAAACGAGCAGAAATACTAGAGGTTTCTGCCAAATACTTTCCCATATGTGCATGTCTTTTTCGGGGAACACAAAAGAAATGATTTCCTATGAATTCCCTCAGAACCTACTCACGTAAATCTCACTGAAGTGAGAAATATTAAGTGGCCAACGGTTTTTGGTTTTTCATCGGTCTAAATAACTTCCATGGTACTAGTTCTATCCTCCTTTATTGGTTATGGAAAATGATGAAATAGCTGCAGTAGTAGAGTACAAGCAGAGGGGAAGCTTTTACATATTGATTGCACTCAATCATTTCGCCTTCTCGGTGAAAACCCTTATTATTCTCCGGAGAATGTTCTATTGTTATTATAATAAAATATAGAAGTATTGAAGTGACGCATAGTCAAGTATGAATTTATTTTATAAAATTAAGATTGGAGCCAATGGGTCGAAAAAAATTCTGACCACCAAGGATCGTTTGATCTTTAGAAACTCTAGACACAATTATCCGCGTACCCACGTGAAAGGCATCTGACCTTTCGGTCCCTTATTACTCTTAAGCCACGACTGGATTTTCGAATGACGACTCCAATGTTTTGTAGGATCCCGCTAGCCAATGATGTCTCTCCTATGACGAGGTGGTTAAGGATTGAATCCATTGGAATCAAAGCAAACTGTTTTAACGCGTAAGGATCAGAAGTGGCTGTAATTTATCCTTTTTTTCTTCCGAGAGAGAAAAACAAGGTCACAGAAGGCCATGCACTGCCGAAAACCAACTTGATGTGCTCAACAAAGATGGATCCAAGTTGAAATGTTACTCAGAAATATAGAAAATGAGTTCTTGGTTCCAGAAATTTACTTCAAAGTGGCAATGCTATTTTACGCATTTTCTATAAAATAATAATAGTTAATAGAATATATACATATTTCATGAGGCGACGTTCTAGGGGAAACAAAGTGCTACAAATGGGAGGAAGTCTTAGATACTTAGGATTTTATATGTTATTTTAATCTCTCCCATTTTCTCGCGTCTTGTAACATAATAAGTTCTCTCTATGGGAAATACGTGTTGACACTGTCACTATATACAGTTGAAATATATTATTTTCAACTCTCATTCTGAAGGGTTTAGGTTTAGAATGATCTCCTTGATTTACATTTCTTCTGTCTCTGCGTTCAATAAATGCAGAGTAATATTATTATGAAATATCTTCACTCTCCAAGCCAATGAGCCTCACCTTGATTTCATAACCATGATGTTTTTTTTTTTTAAATTATATCATGAATTTTAATTAAATACATATATAAAATATTTACATCGAATACATACAATTATTTGTATGAACAAGAATTAAAGACGATATTTTCCTTATAAATAAAACTAAAATTTCCTAGTCATGTCAACACAGTTTAGTGCACTCAACAAACATTAGAGGTGATAAATTGAAAACGCAGAAAAAGTACTAACAGTAATGCTTTTTCATGTACCCGTGTTAGCTTCCTTTTTCTTTCAAACAGGGCAAATATACACTCAAGCCATATAGGCGAAAGAATGAAGAAAAAAGAACCACCCCTAAATTCTCTCCTCTTGTAAGTAACAGTTATCATATAGTTGAACAAATTCTGAGTTTCGTCAAAAACAGCATGATTAGTGCATTGCTCCCAGCTGGCTATTATTCCCCTCCAAACGGGATAACTGAAGTGAGCCATTTACTTCCATGCAGGGTTGCCTATCATTTTGATTTTTGAAAAACAACTCGTTTCCTGTAAAACTTCACTTGAGGATTTATTTTAACAAAACCGTCACCAGCTCCTATCGAATTATATATGGTGGAAATTTGAAACCGAACTGCGAATGACTAAAGAAAGTACACTGGTAGCCAGTCCTTGTCAATGGTAAAAAAAACAAAAAAATATAAATAAACAATTAGCCGCAGAGGAGCGAAGAACGAAACGATTTGTTACTTTAATATTATGTATAGGCCTCCAAGTGAATGATACTGCTGAATGATGTTAATCCTTTTCGGGATAGACGCAGAAGAAACACCTGAAGATGAGCATCTACTGTTTGTCATCACGTCTGGGACAAAACTCAGAAGGATTTATTGCTCTGATATATAGGTCTGACTTAAAGGAAACATATAATACTGTTGAATTCATACGGATTGTCTTGATGCCGCTTGTATTTGGTTGCATCGAGTGAATGTTTCTTCCCCAGGATCATCCATCACATTGGAAATCAAAGTATTCAAGCCCTGTCAAGAACTGTCTCATTTCTAAACAGATCTTTTTCATGTAAACATCGTGAACTGTGTGATTTCATCGAAGAGAGTTATAAATGTAAAAACTCAACAAGATCGTCAAGTAGGATATTGGGAGGCCACCTGGTGGAATACTTCTAATTTAATAAATGGGAAAGAAACGGGGAGTGCTCCATTGTTAGCAATGTCACCGACAAGTCCATAGCGCGAAGGTCTGTCTGCTCTTCAGAAAATATTCGTGAACTGGATATGGCGCAATGAATCGAAACACAGAGTTTTTATTTGAGAAAAAAGATTGGAAGCCAACTGAATCTTTTCCCCAGACAAAATAAGTGAGACCCATTGCTTTCACCAAACGCCACTTTCACCATTTGACACAGTTTCGAAATCGCTCTTCGAGAATTTAGAAGGTATACTTCTATCACAGAGATCCTTTCCCATTCTCCGCGTTGGCACTGGAGGGAAGATGAAGATTTCAGCGACTTGAATGATTGAAAATAATTTGGGAAAAGAGTCGTTCGCACATCGCTAACGTGAACTAAAATATTTGGTATTGACCCACTCGGGGGAGGACTCGCAAGGTTTCTTGTTCGACGGTGTAGGCGATGTAATAAAATTTCGTCGGTTTCCTCTGTTGGAAGCCCTGAAGATATTTCCTCCTAGGTTTCCCCGACAACTTTGGACACTGGACTGCACCATGCGGCACTGGAATGGGTTCACTGCGTCCGAGACCGCCGCGCTGCCGGTGTTTGCGTCGGAATAACCCTTTCCAAGCTCAGCGGCCTCCTCTTCCACATGTCCTTCCTCACCAGTTCCCTCGCCCACGACACAAACTTCTCCACCCTCTGGATCACGGGATCAACCTTCTGCTGCAGCCATTCCTCGGCCGCTGAGCGGCTCACGTACTGCGACAGTATCCTCCCCGTCTCGGTTCGGTATTTCTTGAGCTCCCGTTCCAGCGCCACCTCCCTCTGAAGGGCCTTGCTAACCCTCCACGGACTAGAGAATCCCCTGCGTGCGTGCCACTCCGTGAGCCACCCGACTCTCTCTGCTGTGTCTTCGGCCAGGGCTGCCTCTGCCAGCAGGACGGGCCACTTCCTCGCCGCCTCGAGAGCGTTGGCTCCGGGGAAGGCGCAACCCTCCAGCGCCGAGACCCAGTAGCTTTCGTCCTCGTAGAAAGCCTTCGGGGTCATCCTCCCTGCACCGTCCGGGCAAGAAAGGAGCTGAGACTGAAACTTATAGCTATATAAAAATCTTTTGACTGAGATGATTGAGGCTTGGTTAGCACAGAAATCATTTA
>WURS02000011.1:8660997-8683147 GCA_011762765.2 Rhinocypha anisoptera | reverse complement strand
CATCTTCAGGTACCTGAAGATGACGCCGTAGCGTTGAAACTAGCCGTACCAGATTCAAAATCTTAGTGGAAAAATACGTAGTAGGTAATTCTTATTTCTTATAAACTTATTTTAATTCCACCGCAGTACTGAAACCTACATATAGGCTTAGTATAACATGCCTGAGTAGTACATAAATATATGTACTCCCTAGAATAGTATGTATCCTAAGGAACTCACCTAAATCGCTAAAACTCATACAAATCCACTGCATGTTCTCCTTCTGATAAAATCGATTCAACTGTGAATACAATTAGCGAGATAATAGTCTAATATAGTCAGCGATTAGTTTTGAAGTATCAAGAAGAATAGTTTCTGCAAATGTAGAATTTTTGGCTCAAATATAATAATGTTTTAAAATTATTAATTATTACAATAAAGCATTTAATATCCTCAAGCTCTTAATTTCACATCGTATTATGCTCAGTTGAAGTGGCAACTCAAGTTTGGTAGGTTTACGGAAACACCGTAATAGTCAAGCATAGGCTGAGATGTTATAAACTCTCTTCATGATCAATAAAAAGTCATAATAATCCCTTTACTAATGTTATGTAGAAATTACATGGCCAATTGCAAATGGTAAAAATAAATTACACGGTTTTATACCAAGTAACCCTTCCCCCGGATTTAGTACAAAGTTTATACCTATCTTCAGAGATTCACTATTTCGTCCAGATTAGTACTCTCATCAAATTCCATAAATTTCCCTATCTTCAAGAACCCACTGCTCCCCACAAACCACTGGTTTAACATTCTACTAACTCCCAAGTACTCCGTCAAATTTCGTTCGTGGAACACAGTGCGCAAATGCTCCTTTCGCCGTTTCAATTAAGACCTTGGTATATTTGGCAACGCAACCTCGTGTTCTCCCAAGTACAGACTAGACGTGCATGTATTCAAGTGCCTCTCTGCTTCCCATCGTCCCAGAAACATCCTCACCCAGCAAGCAGCTTATTCCGACACACGGCTTCATTTAAGTGAAGGGGTTACGCCATGAAGTGGAGCTGTTTAGACTTGTCGAACGTTCACTACTGACTCCATTGTTGACTATTAAAAAAATTCTGCTCGCTCCTCATCTAAATAAACTGTTTTGGAAGACAAATGGCAACAGTATTTGAGGGTATATGATTATTTAAGTGCTAAATCCTCGCATATTTTTGATAATAAGTTGAAAGTATTGGGAATGTGAAATGAAAGGTAACGGGTAACATCTGTAAAATTGCATTACTATTGAATTAAAACGACGTTAAAATGAACTAATTTCCTCCGCAGTAGATCATCTTGTAATCTAGAGTGCGATATGACGGACTACTAAAACCGAATTGTAACAATCTAGGAGTTTTTATGTATTGTTTTCTGGTCAATCGATGCTTTTCCAGGTGTAATACTGATAAACTTGATGAAATCACGGAATCATTACGTCCAATCGTCCACGAAAAAGATGAAAGATATATTTCGAGAACACTGAACAAAACGAGAGCTCTTAAAGTATGTGATAATTTACGACATAATAAATAATACAAATTATTCAGAATTAAAACCGAGTTTAAACAATTTGCTTAGTAGTACATAATCGCGAAATTATATCTATTTAGCTCTTAGTTGGAGAAATTTTTTAGAAGAAATCCTCTGGATAGGTTTAGACAAATAGTGGAAATTGGACCTTGTCACAAGTTATCGATTAATAGGATGTACATAAGTATAGTTCGTACCTCCTACGCCGTCCACAGCCACTTTTTATTTAAACAGAGTTCCCTTTGATGGTTTCTAGTCCTAAGTCCTGATGGTCTTGGCCCTTCATTTATCCCAGACTTCCAACTAGGTTATAAGTTTCTTTATAAGAATACTACCTTCAGTAAATTAATGTACCTCAAAATGGCTTAAATTACTTCCCTCATCTTCTTTCCAAGTTTTTATATACATTTTCCCGTTTAAGCTGCAAGTCACTATAAGAGAACCAGAAAAATCTGGATCCTATACTGAGGTATACTCGAGTTTTGTGTGTGGAGGAGAGTATATGGCCAAAGAGAAAAATATAGAGCAAGAAAGTCGTTAACGAATTTTAATTGAGATCTCAGAAATAAAAGTGTCTCTTTGAAAATATGAGTGAATACGAGTAAATAAAAAAGTATATGAAGACAGGAACAAATATTAGTGAAATATATCAATTTACCTAAACCATAACCAAAAGTTACTAGTGTCTTCCACGAACAGGAATGGCGTAATGAATGCCTATGTGTTTAAGAAACCGTAAAATACGAGAGAAAACATGATAATTTTCATAGAAATAGAGTCCTACGAATAAAAAATAAATGATACTCTATCCTTCCTTGTGGTGAAGAGTTCAACCCAATCAGAAAGAGATACCTGAAAGTAATTCCACTAATAGCTCTTAAACGTACATCAACTCACTATTCTAGTTCCGATTTCAGATCAACCTTGCCTCGATTCCCATGTATTTTATTATTGACGTAAAGCATCTCCTCGACATGCATATTACGGAAAGTGTCAATATAGGTAACTTCCTTCGGTGGAAGGATTGCTTTCACCATTAATCAGAATTAATGGAAACAATATTCTAAGCAGATATTGCGTGGCTGTCGTATAAATCGTATCACTCTGAAGGGAGCAATTTTGACGATCATCCAAACCCCGTAACTGACTAAATGACGACGATCCATCCAAGAATATGCCTCGTATCTCAGTGTTTCTACTTAATGGAGGACCACAAATCAGCCGCCCACGATACGGGACCCTCGTGGATGCAGAAAACATTAAGCTTCCGCGCGTTGCCTCTCCATGTTCTAATGCGAAATCTGGCACCCGAAAGAATCATATTCTGCTGGATTGACCAGCTGGTACGAAACATTTGACTAACTACAGCCCCCCCAATTGCACTCAGGCGGTCGAAAGTCCGAGACCACTTCCACGACAGGCGAAATCCTGAGTGGAACTATAGGATTAGAGACTAGTGTAACTCGCTCGTTCCGGATCAACGGTGAAACAATAAAAATTCATTCCCATATCAAAAAATAACCTTGTGTTTATTTGTCTTTTCTGTCATTTAAATGGGCAATTAGGTGAAATGACGGTGACGCTTCGCGAATGGAGTGTGAATTCATGATCTATCTCCAGACCAAATGAAAAGCTAATTTCACTTTTGTTAAATAATGAATAATTGATTACTTAATAGGATAAATGAAGGTAAATGGTCAATTGAGAAATCATTGTTGTAAATTTATTAGCCTCTTCATTATTAATAAATATATTATAATGGGCTATAAAAGTGTTTTCCCTTGACTAGAGCGGTTAATGCGAATCGATGAATCATAGAGTTATACTGGATGTTGGAATGTCAATTGCACATGGCAATTAGCAGGGTCCATTATGAAGCTTATAAAGGTGCAAGAACCAGAAAAAATTCCCACTAGCCAAGTAACATGATAAATAGGTATATAATTGTTAAATAATCAAACACATTTTTAATTATTTCACTAAACATTGTTTTCAAATCAAAGGTAATCCCACGAAGTAATTCTGATCACAGTGACATTATATGGATCTTGATACAATATATTTCCAAATACTTTGATAAGATAAATACTCAAACTACTACAAAAAAGTAGATATATTTTAAACTTAGTAAATTGACAGAAAAGAAGTACAAATTAACACTGCAATTTCACAGTAAATTTTCATTTTCCATGACCTGGGTTTCGTCACAGCACGGAAATCCACGGTAGTGGACAATGAAAAATAATTGTGAAATTGAACTGTTTTTTCTCTTATTCCTCCAATATGAAATCATTCCTGTAATTTAAGCCTAAAACCATCTCTGAGTCTTTTAGATACCATTCACATTTGGAAGAAATGTGACTCTTTACCACACGATAGCATCAAGATAAAAAAATCCTCATAATGGTATATTCCCCGAAAAAGCTGAGGATTTTCTCATCATATGAGAATGAGCGGAAAAGCGGCATTTTTGACGCGAAGTACATACTCTGTTAAATTAAGTAACGGCGCTGCGTGTCCTAATAAGATTCACGTGACGCAACAGCAAAGAAAAAGAAATATGATCTTTCAGGGAAGAGACGACTTTTGGGAAAAAGAAGTCGGAAGGGCAGGAAAGTACCAGAAACAAAAAATCGCGTGAAAATGACCTCTTTCTTGAAGTGGCCGAGGAGCGGATGAGGACGGATACAACCATCTCGGGGAAAAGCAAACAAAGAATAAGAGGAAGAGTGGATGAGGGAAGATGAGGAGTGGGCCGACGGACTGTAGAGGGAGTGTGTGGGTGGTGTGTGTGTGTGTGTGTGTGTGTGGGAATGCCCGAGACGGAAGCTAAGTGACGGTGTAACCCGAGAATCGCCCACCAACAGTACCACCCATCGGCGGATGGACACGAGCACACACTTGGCGCAAAGCGAAGTCTCGAAAAATAGGATGAAAGACAAAAAGAAATCGTGCGACCGACGGAAATCGGAGTCCTCCAAGAGAAATCGTCGGGGGAAATATTAACGACGTGAGCAGGGAGGAGGATCCTCGAGAAAATCTACTTCAAGGGGCTTGGTTCGTTGGCTAGTTCGCAATTCCAGTTGTCGCCGTCTGCTCGGTGGCAGTTAAAATCAACAGCGAGGTCCCGACCACGTATTTCCAGCGGTTATACTAAATAAAAATACTAAAATATCCGTCATAGTGAAAAATGATACAGAGAAGTAAATCTGTGGTTGAAAATAACAATTGGGTATTATATTGTTACTTCAGTCCATTCCGTTTCTTACATTGGAGTGATTTTACAGATTTTGACATGCAATTAAAAAATAAAATTAAAATTTGAATTAGAATAAAAAGTTTGTCAGGAATTATTTCCAAGTAAAATACCCTTTTCCTATCTATCCTCCATTAAGTGGAAGGAGTATATTATTTGGATTTGGTTACGCTTTGAATTCCCTACTCCGGCAGAGCACAACATTAATCAGATTTTTCTCAAGGTGCAGTTTCAAGTCTGGTGTAGCTATTAGATTCTTCAGACCGTGAGGAGGGGTATTGCATGATGGGAATGGATGTATAGGAGAATTTTGAAGCTCAAAAAAGCCGTCCATAAGTAGAAGCGTTTTTTTTTCAAGGTGTTATTTCAAGCCGGGCTTATATGTTAGACTCTTCAGAGCAGGAGGAATGGTATACAAGGAAAGATTATACAAAGACGCGAATGGAAGGGGACAGGAAGTCTAGCTCAGAAGAGCCTCCAAAAATATGCTTCAAGTAATGAAACTGTAAAAATTGTTATTTGAAACTGTAAGAAAATAAACGAAACCGTAAGAAGCGTTTTTTTTGTTATTTCAAGTCTAGTTTATCTATTAGGCTCTTTTTATGGTTGGCATATTTGTTCCTCGTAAGTTCTCCTATACTCTCGTAATATATCCAATACTTGGGTGTAATAGAGGGGAAATGAATTTTTAACTACACATACAAATGCTCTTTTTCTGTCATTTCTTATTTACGTATGTCCTTTATTTATATGAATCTTTCAGCTTCTCTTATTTCCCATTTTCCTATATGTACATTTTGTTATTTTCAACTGGTAAATATATTTTCCATGAGATTACTCATCAAGAACCAAATTATTAATTTTGTATAATTTTTTAAAAACTATCTATTTCACATTTGCCTCGCTAGATAATTTATATTCTGTAAACCGTGTACAGAGCTCTTTATGTTCAACTTTTTTTCCTGTTATTTCCAGATATTGGCATGCATTACAAATATTTTTTCAGCAAATTCCTTATGGTTACTTGTGAAGTTACTACATAATAATTTAACTGTGGATCAATATTAGAGAACAAGTAAAATTCTCCGAAGGGCTTTATCAATTACAACATTTCATTTACTTCATCACTAGGTAGTTAATAGGTATAACAATTCTCTGAAATACGCCAATTTAAATAGCTCACACGTTACTTCTGACAAAGAAACAAAAAACAGTGAAAGTATTTAGCAACAATACGTTTACATATGAATATGTCTATACATATATTAATCATCTTATCTAAACATTCATAAGTTTCTCTTGAACTATTCGTCAAGTCAGTGTAGAAAAAATAAGTAATAATAACTTAAGGACATTTTAAGAGCAATTTACCCAACGCTGAGAGAGATAAAAATATTACCCAACATAACGGTAATGATAAATGCAAAGAAATAAATCATACCAGTCGAAATAGAACCTAAAACAAATACCAACTTAGCATTACCCAAGTCTTTTATAAGTTAACGATCACATTCTATGAAGTATTTATATTAATTCAAAACGATCTGATAAGACCTGATCTGACGTACCTTATGCGTCAAAACAAAATATTTATTAGTTTCATATGTCACAGAAACACAAATCTATCCCTAACGACGGGTTGCAAACAAAAACTTATACAGACAAAGGGTAACACCTACGGCATAAGTGCTTCAACTGTTTTTCTACTGCTTCGCACTACTACCATGGAAGAAGAATGCTACTACAGGAAGACTATTACAGCTGTATGGCATCGTATTACGAGTTCATATACACTTTGAGATAATATTGCACGTATTTTTGGGCCATGAATTGTGTCAAAAGGTGTTAATGACCGGAATTTAAACAAATATAAAGTAGTATAAGAAATGTATTTGCTTATTCTATTCGTTTGTCATTTGAATGAAGATAAACACCGAATGAGTAGCCAAACCTACAAAGCAATATATATTGATCCTACAGGAAAAAAATGAAACAGGCAGCAAAATCTTTCAACTTAATTAAAAAATAAATTATACAATAGGTACTATCGTATTGGTAACGTGCCAATAAATGTAATTGTTTCCTTGCTAGCAACATTTTAACATGGTTATTTCGAACTGCATTAAGAAACAATTTAATTTCTAAAAGATTTCTGTAAAAGACATCTGTGATTGGGTTACACGAGTTCATCAACGATTGACAAAAAATAAATAAAATCTTTTTATTTATCTTTTGAATTAGCAAATAGAAGTAATTTCAACGTCAAGGTCAATTTAATAGTGTCTTGCTGATCGACAGTTTTATAAGAATATGTGTGTGTTGATGGAAATTGAAAGCGATAATTCTGCAGAGCAAACTTCAATTAAAATTGTATTGTTTCATTGTTTATTGCACTTTCATAATAATAGTAATAGTTCTTAATTTATTACTATTTTATTATTCATGCAACTTCTAAATTTTTCACGTCTCATGAAGCTTGGAGAAAAAGAGCAACATCGAATCACGTGACTTTCAGAGCCAACTTCATGACGGCAAATCGATTCAATCCAGATGTTTATAATATGATTTCCATGCGATTCGAATCGATTTGGTAGAATCGATTCTTTTCTTGAAATTCGTTCTTCATCTATAACTTCAGGATAATATTCTTTGTTGATAATCTGACTTCTAGGAACATATTAGTGGTGCACAACACCCTCATAATCAAAAACAATTCGCACACGTTCGATATTATCCGGTGTTTTTGTCGTCGAAGGCCGCCTAGAGCGTGTGTTACTATTATCAGCTGTGCGGTCATCTTTGAACCACTAATACCACTCTTTTATTTGTGTATTGCTCATAAACTCGTCAAAAAATGCCGTCGTCATCATTTTG
Source organism: Rhinocypha anisoptera (assembly GCA_011762765.2). Classification (NCBI taxonomy): domain Eukaryota; kingdom Metazoa; phylum Arthropoda; class Insecta; order Odonata; family Chlorocyphidae; genus Rhinocypha; species Rhinocypha anisoptera. Next base: position 8,675,463 of record WURS02000011.1, on the reverse strand, counting down.
ATGGTCTCCGCAAAACTCTTTTCGAGTTTTAAACTAAATTTAATGCAAATTCATTGTTCCGATCTTTCCGTCATTTTTTACAATAGCAAAATGAGACGAACGAAATAAAACACTGTAAACAAACGCACGCTGCACGTGAACTAAGGCGTCCCGACAGAAATTGTGGCATCTAGGGAGTTCGTGAGGTTTTACAGCTGACACTCGTACCCGGCAGAGGGCGCGTAAATTGTCAGACGCGAAGATGTGAAGAAAGGTCGGATACTTTTGGGACAGACCTCGTACATTCCCACAACCCAAAATTTTATGCATAATACGAAATTCAATTTCTACCCAATAATGCTGTAATACGGCGAAACGCGTCTTAGCAATAAATGCCTACGGAAAAATGCAATTGTGATTATGTTTTCAAAATGGATGTTAAATACTTTCAATAAGTCACGGCTGAATCCGTTCAAGTCTATCTCCCCCTCCCCCTTTGCAGTCCGCCGCTCCCTCACCGCCCTCGCGCAGGCCGGTAAGATAAATTGACCACCCGCTCGCAACTTCGAGCCATGAATTTCCCTCTCCGAAAGAATATCTCGTGGGCAGAAATAAGTACCCGCTGCCGTCTTGGGAGAAGTCACCGTTAAAAAATCATCTGAGTGGCGAATACGTATTTTCTTTTGATCCTTCCTCCGTCGTCGAATGGGGTTTACATCTTGACGCTATTTCCACTCTTTCCCACTCCCTGGATTCCGCCTCGTAATCTTTCTCGGCTCTAAATTCGCAGAGCGGAAGAACTGGACACTAGGCGGAAAGGAGGATTCTAGAGGAGAGAGCCTCGAGAACATAGAGACACTACGTGGAGGAATGAAGAGTGGGGAATGAGTAATCGCATAAATGGCAATAATCGACAGAAAAGAGATTGTTGTTCTTTTGGTCCATTGAATATGCTTCGAGGAAAAATTCTGGAGATGCAGCCCTTCATTTTTCAGAACAGTTGCCTAGTATCGAGAACTTCTGGTCATATTTACAAGTGTTTCAAATTCATTTCTGAATAAATATCCTCAGGCCCAGTTGTTGTGGCGGTAGCCTAATGGTAATGTGCTAAATAAAATAGATCCATCTACGTGAGGAAGCCTCGAAGAACGAACCGAGACATTGAAAACCATCTCTCGCTCTGATATCATAAAAAAAACGGCAGTAGATACCACTACAAAATCCGTCGTAATACCTTTTGGTGCATAAAGTAGTAAGCTTTCCGGTGTCTACCAATGAGCAATGAAATATTTCTTCAGAATCAGATGAGTTTGAAATAAATTAATAGGTACATTCTAATAAGGGACTCACCACATCACTCCGGTCCTTACGGTCTTCTGGATGTTGATTGGGCGATGCCACTCAAACCAAAATGCCGTTTCAACTACACTATCTTGCGAATTCCTTATTCTCAGCAGCCCTTTCTCTGAAAATATTCATGAAAATCTTAAGAAAAAGTGTTGAAACAGCGTATATTCTTCGCTGGCTCTTTGCATTAATCCTATAATTTTTAGGGATCTATCGCACGTATTATTTACGAGGATAGTAGTGAACCTTCAATTTAATCATACAATCAAAGAAGATTTACAGAAAAAATAAAAACTTGAGTTCAATGAGGTTCAGAGGTGTACGCAAGGTTACTAGTTTTAATAGACAGCTAGAATCATTTTTCCTGCTTTATATTGAAAGAGGATTAATCTATTCACGAAGAATAAGAGTATAAGAACAGATGATGAATTAGCTTATGTTATAAGCTTATATATTTACAAGTTGATTAATTATAATCCCTTATGATAATGAGATAACATAAACAGCGAACGAAATCTTAATTTTGTGATGTCATAAATGATGTCTTGATTTTGAGAACCAATTTAGTTAGTTAAACTTTTATTAAAAATGTTAAAGTTCTTTTAACTATAAAAGAGGACTTGTCTTTTGTTATTGACGTCACTTCAGTAGATGCTGTTAATGATATCACTGGAAATCTAAATAGCTTCTCTAACTAAACTATATAATTATTTTCTTTATACATTCAATTACGACTTCAAAAGATAAAGTGTCCATTGCCATACTTTCAAGGTTAGCACATTGGAGCGGGAAAGTGATAAATGAATTTCAAATGAAAAAAATGGAAGTAAAGATAATGAACAGCTTCATAGAAGAGCAACGATGAAATCATTGATCGTTGAAAGACATTAATGTGAAGTCAGGAAAAATACAACGGCGCTCCGACAAATGGATAATTTCTACAAATTAACCAATCCCATGACTGTTAATTAAACTTTATAATGATTGATCTAAAAGTCTTATTGGAAATTCTATTTAAAGCAGCGTTTTCCGCTGGAACTCGACCAAAGACATGACACGCATGCCAATTATGATGGTATCGTAGATGGAGTAACCACATTTTTATGAATGTTTCATAGGACAACGAAAATGCATTAATATTACCGCTGGTTTGGTTTGGAAATCATTAGGATAGTAACGAAAGGTAATATAGGCTAAATTTCAAATCATTGAAAGTTACGGAGGTACATTAATCTACCACAACCGTTAGCCAAGAAAGCGCTAGTTCGTTGCAGTGTTTGAGTTTGCATATAAAGTTCGATGTCTTATCAATCGTGACACATAAGTTTTCCAATAAGATTACTTTCATACAATAAGAATAGTGGAGACCAAATCAAAATATTGAGACTTGATATTTCCACAAAAGACGTGAGGTAAAAAAATTATTTCTATTAATAAAACTATCCCTTAAAATCTTATCCGTCCTTTGTCCCTTCCAACGGTGTTTGCACTCACTTCTTCCGCTCAATTTTAAGTGGTGGGATATTTGTGAAAACTAAATATAAAATAGACGAACAACACCAATTGACTAGTCCAAATTATAACCTTATGAAAAGTCCTGTTGTAAATTTAACTTTCAATCGCCTTTCAGGATTGAATTAAAGTGCAATAGGGAATTATTATTTCCACAATATTTCATTAGAATTTATTTGAAACATGCATAATGATAATTTGTATTCTAAAACTTTTGAAGAGATTTTTTAAAAACCTAACCCGGTGCCATACCGAGAATTTTTCATCCATGCGTAATGATATCGTAGTTTTCATTAATACGAACATCCTTTTAAATGCCAAAAAATACATCTTTGCGACTACGTCCGATTGTATGTCTCCTCTTCATTTAAGTATCCACTACATATGAAACCCAAATTCACATTCTACATTGTGTTTACTTACATTTATAATTGCAGAAATTTACTACATATACATTAATCGAACGGTATAATATAAAATTAACTTTTTCAAAATGCATTATACTAATAGAGAATTTAGTATTGACTTGTTTTTTCACAGTCTTCGTAATGTCAATAGCAAATTAATTTTCACCAAAAAATAAAATGCTTTGAGATGGATAGAAATATCCCTCATTAAAAAATGGTTTTCAAATTATGTTAAAAACAAGAGAAAATATTTCCCTTATTGTAATTTTAAATGCATTAATGATTTAAAGAATGAAAAGCTCCGTTACAATATATAAAAATTTTCAGAGGATCTCGATTAAAAAATCCATAAAGTGCATTTTTACAATTACATTTGAGGTTCTTTATTAAACGACAGTAATAAAGAACCTCAAATATGCAGATCAATAATGTGTGTATATGAATAGATTGTGTGCTTATTTTTTTCAATTATTCTATTCCCCCAATTTTATATCTACGCCTCCTTAAGATTTTAAATCTGTTCCAGGGTTTTTCGTCAATTTCACCGTTATCGAAGTAAATTCTTTCAAAGACAAAGCATAAATTTAATACCCTTCCGCGTCAGACACAAAGTCCACTCTCTCCTCGTCTTACGAAGGTCTCTGTTTCTCTCTTCATTTAAATCCTTCAGTTTTCCAATGTCCTGAAAACTTTTTCTCATTGAATATTTATTCAGTGCACCACTGCCATACTTTTACAATCCCCCAAAAGTACATTTATCAAAACATTCTCCTGATAAGGCTAATTTTTTTCAAGTAATGAGAATATCCTATATTAGAGAATAAACCACCCGTCTACTAAAAGACGTGCCTAAGGAATGCATAGTAGGTACAGTATACACCACGGTTTATGTCAAAGTACGATCTTCTTATGCTCTCAATCTTTATCAAACGATGTGCACATATCAAAGACATGAATGCAATTTATGCCGGTCATTAAGAAGGGTTGTTTATTTCAGTGATAAAAATAGACATAAAAAACTACCACAAGGAACCTTAAAAAATCCTCGACTTATCTCCTGAGATAAGATTATTTTCTGTACTTCCTTCCCCAGCATCTAATAAAAAAATCACACTCCCGTAAAACGTTTTTGCGCGCAAAACGATGCAAGACCTATCCACGGAAAATAACATGGGATTTTCGCAGCCAGATATGAGCTCGTAAAGAAAACACTGGGTAGTTTATTATTCTTTTGGGTACAATAATCCGCACATTCGCAAACCTCGAAGGGGATTTGCAGAGAAAGAAAGCTGAGCAAATAATACCCTGCAACCAGAGATTTGGAATGATTGAACCAAAAGAGGAAATGATTGGCAGCTGAACTGAATTTTGGGCAGAATCCGATATTGGAAAGTGATAGTCGATTGAAGAAAATCTGTCGATTCTGACATTCTGAGAAATGAAATACAGCCTAGTAGATGTGGTATATTATAATCAATAGTTTCTGTTATAAATAAACAAAATAATTTCACAGTAAAACCGCATCTTTCTTAAAAGCGGCTGGAGAAACCGTATCGATCCAAATACGAAAGATTTTGTTATCCAAGGTTTTAAATAAAAACGAAATAAACATTCAAGACCGAATATGATGATGATAATAAGATCGCAAGATCTAATTCTCCAGATACTTCCGTATCAAAGGCAATGGACTGAGTTTTTTATAAAAAGGACTTCTGTTTTTGTCTCCAGGAAGCAGAAAATGGAATTGGAAGACCAGGGGGGTAGAAATGGATGGAATGGCGATAAAATCGCACGTTGGGAGAGAGAGAGGGAAAAAGTAGTCGTCGTTTTCGGGAAATAGGCAGATAATACGGTGAGAAAGCAGAGAAGGTTTGCGAGAAGAGGCGGAGTCGTGACGTAGGGAAGCCAGTCAAAATATTGGTCCCGGCGGCGGAGAAGTCCGCGGAAGTCTCATCTCCAGTAAAAGGGTAAACAAAAGAGAAAACGCTGTCTATCGACATAGGAGTCTGGGAGGGTCTGGGAAAGGATTGATGGCCGGAGGACAGTCTCTTGGATGATACACACTTACGGATAGAGATAGATGAGGGAGGAGGTGGGGGATAAATGAAGGAAACGCGGGAATGGAGAGAGATTGTGAGGAGGCGGGGCGAAAATATGGATTCAAGGCGCCTTAAGGTGGAGATGACGAAAAGACTATAAAAAGAACTTAAAAGTGCTCAAAGAAGAGCTCTCCGTTCGATTTTTTTTCTTTTTCTTTATCCAAGGAAGTCTTTTAAGAAAGCAGTCTGGATCCACAGCAAAGTTGGTGAATGATGGAGTAACTGTTTATGTAGTAAGAGAAATACGAATGGGTATAAAATCTGCGATGTCGACTACCAGGCATGCTGTCAACAAAAAGAGAAGAAACACAAAACCTCAACAAAAGAGCAAGAAAGTTTTGAAAATCTAGAGGCTGCACTATTCCATATTACATCAACCTTTCTTTGTATTTCTAGTGTACCGTGATACTGTAAAAAGTAGTTGCGCCGATTAACAATGCCGATCACAGAGCTCTCAAAAATGCCTCATCAATAACATTACAAAAGTCAAAAAATATCTATTTTATTTCCGAATCTGGAATGTCAAAACCTTAAATTTGTTGACTCGCACTAGGCCTCAACATATTCTTCTACCATAATGATAGGTTTTATAGTTCTAGATATGGAAAGGTTTCTGATACACGATATAAATTACACCTCTGAATTATTCCTGGTGTAAAAGGAATAATATTCGGTTGTTAGTATCGCGTACTTCCCGCCTCTTGTCATATCCAAGGTCCGTAAAGTGTATGCATGTAAAGTATGTCTAAGAACCTTGAGTCTTATCTACTCTTTCCGGTTTTACCCTCCAATACTTTCAGCATCCGAATATCACTCAATACCTTTACTCATTCACTTTTCTTGCCTATTCTTATTTCTCCAAACAGCTTTCTACCCCACAATTACATCATAATATCTCTATGTTTGTCTTTCTTGACTTGCAACTTACATTATCCACACCCTTATCACATAAGCCACCAATCGACACCACCCACTTTTCTTCCTCAGTGATCAGGTTTCGCATCGTATAATGCATCTCTTCATATCATATCAACTGTATTTTCTACACATATTATTAATAGTTGTTGTTGACGTTCATTTCACGAATTTATTCCACCACATAGATTAAGTAATATTGTTCTTACTTAATCTGCGTTCCACTTTGTAAACTCTTCCTTCGCCAGCGCATTTACGCTCCTCCATGCGCACCTACTGCTATGGCCTCGGTTTCTACCTTCTAATTGCTGAAATTACAACGCGTACCTATAAGGTTTTATTTCTAAAAGCAGAACTGATACATATCATTTTCCCTATTTTCCCACCTGATAATCATCATTTCTTGTACTACCTCATCCGCCTACTCGTTAAACTTTATTTCACTTCATTCTCCCTCAACGCATTTTACGCTATTTTATTCTCTTTTATCTTCATCGAAGAGAAAGATTTGGACCACAAAATCACGTTTATCACTAAATAAGCTCTTCTGCATAACGTTAAAACGTTCTACCCGTAGTAACTTTTTGGTCCTAAGTTATATTTTGGCTCTATATTCCCGCCACTTCCATCCCCGACTACAACTTTAAAACCCCCTATGATCATTAGATACATTATTGCCGAAATATATTCGATCACTGCCTCCAGTTCATCATGTACCCTATTATCCGTCATAATGTAAAATGATCAAGTTGCAGAGTTTACTGGCTAATCTGTTATATCTAGAAGTATTATTCTCATTTGTTCTACATTCAGAGACCGGCTACATATTTTCTTGATTTGTACATTGACAACCTCGAAATGACTCTCCTCCCTTCTGCGATAAATTGCGTTGCAATTATCACTCCAATAAACTCAACTATCTTCCATATTATCTCATTCACCCTGAAATGTCTTTCCGTACGTACGTTCCCCGTTCTCCATCTCAAGTTCAGTATTCTCTATTCGCCGAAAGGGTTAACCTTGTGGGTAGCGAGCTCGCCGGTTAACCCAAGGGTCGCGGGTTCGAGTCCCTCCCGGGACATGGGTGTTGCGTTTGTCCAGTTGGGTTTTTCTATGACTTGAAGAGCTACGAAATTTCCATATCCGTCAAAGCACCCTGTAAACAAAAATACTTTTACTACTATATTCCCTATTCCCCCCCATAAGCATCATCCAGTGGGTAATTCACTTGGATAGTGAACGAAATACCAGGGTTCAAGTCCCTTCTGGACACTTCCGGATACACCAAATCTGATTGATTTTCATAGTGCCAGATCTTTTGGGAAAGAAACTGGGTCCCCTAACCTGTTGTATATATGAATTTTCACACACCAGGTGAGCTCTATCCTCAATCTACTTTAGAGTTGAATACTGTGGTTACTTCAGAAAACGTAAGCAAAATCAACAAAGTATATTCCAACTTCGCTACATACAATTAGTGTAGGTTTGATGTTTTCAGCACTGTGAATCCCGCAAGAGGAAAAAAAACTAGAATAACTACCCGTCAAATGAAAACTACAACTTGTGAAAATTTATGTTAAAAAGTATTAATATGGTTTTGGAAATAACCCTGAGCTTTAATTAAGTACAAATACATTAGTTAAAATGTTAAAATATGGTAATATCAGTTACAAAGTCAATATCCTACCTTCAAATTCTCGAGGATAGCAACAGGAACAACAATATGGTCTCGTTGAGGAATAGGACTGAAGGAATATTGATAGCTTTTTCATTATAGATGAATTAATTCCGTCTTCAGAAGTTATATAAGCACCTGAAATAATACCCAATCTTAAAAATGCTCACATTTGTGGCATAGGATTAATTTTCATCATGATTAAATACATATTTGTGAATATTAAGCTTTCAAAACTCATTCGGGAAATTTCACTTTGGAAAAACGCATATGGTGGTTATATTGTCTATGTTATTAAATTCATAGGAATAAAATTAAATACTAATAAATAATCAATATCACTTAAACTATATTTATAAACTAAAAGATCATAAAAAAATAATAACTCTACATAAAACGGTTTGAAAATTATCCGAGCATCCTTAAACTCTATTCTCAATTCCCTGCTCTCTAACATCCATGCGATTGGCGCAAAAATAGGTGACCAGAATTCGAGTAAGGTTTATACAGTATAAATATTAGAGTGGAGTCCACGAATTCTCTTGTATCCTACCACCTATGGCGTCCGACATGATGTGAAGGTGTTAAACGAGAGGATGTAGGGGAAACCTGAAAGAGAACGGGAAGAGGGAAGGAAAAATCCAATGGTGTACCCAAAAGTTTTCTTAGAGGCCAGCATTAAAAAAACGTGAGAGTTAAGAATACAGCACTTATTCCATGCAGAAACTCATCAAGAATGAAATTACAAGTGCTTGCAAGATGAAAAGTTATTGCTTATAAACATCATATTGCCAATGAATCACAATTTAATCAAGGGAAAAAATTTCACATCGAATTTAAAGGCCTAAGATAAATGTTTTATTCCATTGGCTATTATATTTTGGACAAGATTCATATTCATTAAATAAAAGTTCCGAAAGAAAAAAAGGATGTAATTGCTTACCTTTGGCTCATATTCTTGCGCTGGACCATACCTTTTGCTAAAATAATCCTCTATTAAACTGTATTCCAACGTCGGAAGAAATCAATCCAAGGAGTAAATGCCATGTTTGTGGACACCGCATCCACGCTCTTCGTATTGGAATCTCACCAAACTACCACTTAAGCATTTCAATGGACGAAGTCAGACACACACACACACGCACGAAAAAAGCTTGAGAATATTGAAAAACACGATGCAACTTAAAGAGAAAAATTAGAACACCAATCGAAGACAGCTTTCATAACTTCACTCCATGAAATTTTCTGGGTCCTCAAGATGAAAAACTTGCACAAATCCTCCAGGAAACATGAAAGATGTTACCGTTTGGAGAATAAAATATCATTTCTCAACCTTTGGTATTTCGGAAACATTTTTTGTCCCTGTGCTAAGCTGTATGTTTTTAGTATGTGTTCTCCAAGATGTATCTATCTGTTTTCAGTCTCAATCACTTCAATAATTTCATCAGCGAATAAACCAAAGAATGTGACCAAAGAAACAAATGGCAGATATTTTTTCACTTGACCACGGTTGAATTGAAAATCAATTTCTACCTGAAAATAGAAGAGAGATATTAAGTAGACTGCCTAGATGGGTAAAGCAGAAGTCTTACAAACTCTAATACATTCATCTTCTGTGACACGTTAAAAATTATTTCATCATCCATCAACATCGATCACGTTGTGATAAATTAATTTTTTTTTATGAGATAAAGATTAGTGACTAAATTTATACCGAGAAATAGGATATGATTTTGAAAGACACCAGTGTTTCTCGAATGGGCCAATGGGATCCGTCATTACATGATCAAATTCAATATTACTTCTTATTTTATGATTGTTCTCCATCGTATTTTACATTTTGTTAAGTCATTTTTAACATTTAGTTTGTATCTATACATTTTGTTTGTTAGTTCAATTCAATTCCACTTATAAGAAATGAACATTGCATTGGACCTTATGAAGCACAACCAAAATCTCTTTATTCATTAACAGAATAAGTAGATGGATAAAGGAATGTGATGTCAAGGATAGTCAAATTCAATCCTTTGGAATTTATCAGAAATATCGTCGAAAGTTTATTTAAGTTTACACTTCAAGACTCGAACTAAGTTGATTTGCGCATACTAGCGTCAGACTGAATCTCTCTCATTGCTCTAAGTTTTCCATAAAGCGAGAGAGGGAGGAAAATGTCCCGTACGTCATACGGTAAAGAGAAATAGAAGAACCATAAAGAAGTTTAAGAAAAATAGAGCATGTAAATTAATGCAAATAAAACAATGAATGGGGATTCAAAAGTTGACGGAGATAAAAATGGAAAGCCACTGAAATACAGAATAAAAAGAAGAATCACTTAAAGAGGAGATTACAGAAAGCAGCAGTCGGAATTATAGGCTGGAGAAAATGTGTAAAAAGGACATTATGGACCACAAATAAAGTACTGAGGTTGATTCAAAAAAGAGGACAATTTAATTATTAAAAAACTGAGGATAGAAGAAACTATTACACAAATAAGAAAGAAAATCAGATGAAATATAAGCATATGGAAGACCGAATTAAAAACCTATGTGGAGAAGTGCCACATGACTTTTCGCAAGATAGAATTTACGCAGCTTTCAGAACCGTGAGAGGCCACTCCATTGAACGGTAGACCAATAATTAACGCCATCGGTGACACGAATGAAAATTGTCATTGAAGACTAAAATATGTAAAGAATATTTATAGAAACTATATAACGGGAAATAAATACAGGGCAGAACCCTCAAAGATGATGAAGAGGTTGATGCTAATGAGAAAGGAGTCTCCATACTCAGGATAGAATTTGATATTGCACTGAGGGATCTACGGTCAAATAAGGCACCAGTGATTGAAAAAATACCATCATGATGATTGAAAATGTAGCAAATCAGACAGTGAATGTGACCTCTCTCACCTGATATACCAAGTGGATACAATAAGAGAAATACCATTCCATTTCAAGATATACAAAATCTAAGGAATATGAAAAACTTGTGATTTCCACTTAAAATCTTCTTTATTCCGAACAGTTTTGGTGTAATACACCATTTTCAAGTAGTACACCGAAACCGGTCGGAATAAAGAAGGAGTTTTTAAGTGCAAATTGCAAGTGCTTCTTACTCCTTAGATTATGGACCGTTTCCACCATATTTCACCTGACTCTATAAAGTTATTTATAAATACAAAACCGTCTCCTAAAAGGAAAGAGCAAAAAGATGTGAAAACTCCCGTATGATTACCTTGACGAGGACAACATGAAAAATCTGGTAAGAATAATCTCACGAAGAATGAAGAGGAGAGTAAAAATGCATTTAAGTGATGAAGACTTCGGATTTCAAAAAAGTAATGGAAAAAGAGAAGCAGTACTTACTTTAGGCTCATCTTGGTAAGGATACTAAAAGAGGAAATTAGCGTTGCAGAGGAAATGTGATACTGGTAGAGAAGGAAGAATTTTTTAATCTAAGAAATTGGCCTACATGGAAACGGGAATGAGAAAACTATAGCTTAAGTGTAAACACGAATAAAACAAAAATAAAAACCAACAGCTGGAGCAAAGGAAATAATTGTGAAATTAAACAAGTAAAGCTTGGACATGTAGAAGAATGTTGCTACCCAGAAAGGAAGATCACCAATGATGGAAGAAGCTAAAAATAAATTGGAGGTAGAATTGAGCGTTCTTTTAGAAGAAAATATTACTGACTGCCAATAATATTAGGCATACATCAGGACACTCTTCTTCTGGGGAGGTGTCAATATTTTTTTATAATCACAAATGAACTTAGAAAAGGAAGGGATAACTATGACAAGTGGGTACAAGGAAATATTTAATAAAGAAAAGTTGCTAAATACAAACCTGGACAAAAATGAAATTTGCAACATAGAAACATTATGGGGGAAAAGAAAAAATCAAGATTTCAGGGAAACATTTTGACTCAATGATCAAATGCGAAGTAATTTTTCAGATACTTATAAACTGTAAATAAACGTTCACTAATAATAATTATATATTAAAAATAGATACCTTTCACTCTTGTCACCTATAGGGTGGATTCAGTCATCTAGTAGAAACCCTGTGTAATTTATTTTTCAACGAATGTGGAATTATTCTACCAACCGTATTGGTTTTGGCAATAATCAAATTTTTTCACTTCTTGTTGACTATAAGTCTGAAAGTTAGTTTTGAAGACGGAATATGTGATATCGGAAAGAAAAATATCAAAAGAAAACAATTCAGCGATCTGGAATCCGAGTATTCGAGATGAGAATCGTGGAAGTTAAAGTAAAAAAAAAAGAAATATTGGAGGCGGATACCATGGACTGAGGTTTTGCGTCTGCTCTGGAAGTGAATCCTGAAAAGGCGAAGGTCATGGGCAAAAGTTGTTGGCGGAGCGAGTGTTGGGAGAGGACGGTCAGGGGAGGCATCGGCACTTGCATTGGGGAATCGGAGAAGAGTTAAGAGCGGGAAGTGAGAGAGATGAAAGGTAAATATCTGCGAACACTCATATTCCCGTCGTCACAGTCTCTAAAGAAGAGGGAGAGAGAGAGGCATCTCTGTAGCTAAGTCCAATGTGTGGTGGACTTCCATGACGTGGTAAGAGGAAGTTATCCTTGAGATTTGTTTGCGATATAAGAGGGCTGTCAAAAATAATAGAGAGAGATATATCAGATGGGTATAATTTTAAGTGAAAAAAATCTTATTCCTGTGGAATAAAGAATGACAGAAAGCAGTAAACCCAGAAAATACGCCATACAAGATATACTTCAACAAAGAAGGAAAAGATGAATTCATAGAGAATTTCTCATTTGAAAAAACCTCAAACATTTCATCGAGTCAGTATGAAAATTGTAGAGCTTTTCTTCATTTATTTTTTTCGAAAAAAATACAATTGCATAACCGAATTCATTCAAAGAAAAAATATTTTGGCGTTCTACATATGTGTGTAAGTTAATGCTGATGGTAATGATAACTATGAGGGATATTCACAACGCTTATGACATTTTAATTAAGTAAATATAACAAACAAACCAAAATTTTTATTATTAGTAACAACGCAGTTTGCCTTCGCATTTGTACCAGTCATTTCAAGGGAATAAACATTCCCCAGTATGAAAAAGACTGCAAGAGAGGTGATATATGAAGAAAGGATTTATGTCAATAAAATTTAGACCATAAAAGAAATTGGACTATTTATAGCTTCTAAAATATTTAAATGGGTAGATATAATTTCTAAAAAGAAGATCATCATCATCAGTACTTCAATCCGAAGATTGGTTGACTGCAGCCCCCCATCCTTTCCTAACTAGTGCTAGTTCCCTTGCTCCTTGGTAGGTCTTCTTTCTAAGGTCTCTAATAATTTGCCCTATATATCTGTCCCTCGGCCTTCCTCGAGGGGCCCTCCCCTCTATCTTTCCTTCTATTATATTCTTCACGAACCCATTATGCCTTATTTTCCTCCGCTCTTCTGTACAATTCCTCGTTCCTATTAATTATCATTAATATAAGAATAGAACGAAATATGCTGCATGGTTTAGGAAAACGTGCGCATATATTTTAAGATGTTATTAAATTAATATACGAGATTTAACCTTGTAAGAGTGTTAATAATTCAACTTTATCAACTGCGCTTATTGATTTTATATTTCATGACGTAACTCTTATATCTTTAAGTTTATTACTCGTTCAAAATGAGTTTTCCGATTAATTTTAACACTTGGCCCAACGCTTGCCATTGATCAGCTGATTTGAAACTTTCCGCAAAAGTAATTGTTGTGTACATAAGGCGATTGTTATGCGGTTTTCCTAAGTGAATGTCAATAGAAATACCTTAATTACCAGTGAATATTGTATTAGAGTAAAAATTGTATCGAACTTCGCAGTCATACATAATTATCAACATAACGTATAATTGCAACAGCCAAGAATCGCCTACAGTGTTTGCAATGGATGTTTTAAAAAACTTAAGACACTCGCGGATGAGAATTTTGTAGACATATTTACGGAAGAGTTTCCTATATATCCTACTAAGCTTAAAACAACTCGGATCCCTTCACGTCACGGACAAGGTTTTTTGAGAGCTTCATCGCCTTAATAAATGCCTGAATAATAACTAATAAATTACTGTATCGCCTTAATAAGTGATCAAATAAAGTTATATAGTTATTAGGAGCCCTAGTAGGAGGAGTACTACTTCTAAGGTGAAAGTTATAACCTACTGACTACAGTGAGTTTATTTCTTCTTTTAACGGGTGGGTAATAAATTTAAATTGGAATTACCTAACAAAAGATATTTACTTGTCTTACTTAAGTTTGAAGAGAATTCTAAATGACTTAAAGAATTATGTAATATTGCTCACTTCAGTGTTATACAATAATAAAACTTAACATCGAATTACATCCATAATAATTTTGACACAATCGTCGCCGAACTGTCGATTTTCGCTCCTCACTTGTCCCATGTAATTGATGACGTTTCAGTTGGAAAGTACGTCACGTTGTTCCGAAAGTGGACTGACGTTTCGGAGGCGAGTCCGAAA
>WURS02000011.1:8627263-8660897 GCA_011762765.2 Rhinocypha anisoptera | reverse complement strand
CCCCCCTCTCCATTCCCTCCCCTGACCGTACTATTTGCATATATCATCAGCATTATATAGTACTTCAATCTGAAGATTGGTTAATGGCAGCCCAATGCAGGGCAGCATTTTCTAGGGATATATTTATTGTGGTAGTTTCCTTTCGCCTTCCACATCAGAGTAATGCGGCCAATTCCGTGAACTTCACTCTCACCTGCAGCTATGGCCAGCGATGCCCGGCCAATCCCGTTAATCTGCACCATCAGTGCCTACTGGTGAAACTGCAACCTTCCACTAGAGGTTGTGTGTATTGAAGTTGTAGGTGCTTTCCCCGAAAATTGGTGCAATTTCAAGCCATTTTTCATTGTCTGATCCTGTAGCATTGAAACCTTGGTCACAATAAACATACTTTTGTGGAAATTTGCTTTCATATTTTACTGAAAATGATAAAATTCCACAACATGACACCTGAAACTTGTCTTTGTTTGGCTATTAAAAATGCAATAAGTATATATGTATCTTATATCATATACGATTAGCATAAAGCAATAACGACAGTTATTGCTTTATGATAATCATAATAACCTTAAGGTTATTTTAAAAAGTAATCCAAAACATATAATTCAAATGCAATTGGGGCTATTCCCTGTGTTGTAAGGTTTGATGTTGTTTGTTTTTAATTCACACGTTTGTTTATATTATTCAACACACAGGTTTACACAACACATAGTTTTTCATTCCATTAAAACCCACAGGATGACCTTTAACATTTAAAATAAAGCAAAGAAATATATTAAGGTACAAATATAACATAGTCAAATAAGATAAAGCACATCAGATGTTTGATATTTATTTCTTACTGTTTATTATTTTGCCTTGCAGCAATAAAAATATGCCAATACCTTAATATTGTATTAGTATTGACAAAGACAATCAAAACAAATAGATGTTTTTCAATATAGCTTGAAAACAATGTGACTGTAAATATGCAAGTATGTTAAATTCTGCAGGTATAATTTATGCATCTCTTTGATGATCAAGAGGTTTGTAAATCTATCACCTCCATTGTATTAAAACAACTATAAACAAATAATAGGAATGTATCCCGTAATATTTCCAATATAGTGCATCCGCCCATATATTACCATAATAACTGTGGGTGCCTTAAGTATCAAATCATCAAAGTATCTATCTATAGAGATAGGTACCCGCAAAATCTGACAAAAAATAAACTGAGTGCAACAGTTCACTTTTCTCCCACCTTGTACAATGTTTAATCATATTCTGGCAAAGATACGATATGTAGTATAGAACACTAATTGATGACATAATACTGTAAACAGATAGTGCAGGATACAATACAATTATAATGAAAGTATGTAGTAAAACAAATAGACACAGGAATAAGAAAATACATAGCAACAATACAAATACAGGCCATGTTAGCGTGGAGGGTAGTTGGCTCGCTAACCCAAAGTTGTGAGTTTGAGTCCTGCTCAGGCCATGGGTGTTGTTTGGGCAATAGGGTTTTTATAATTATTTTAAGAGGTGCAAAATGATCATAGCCATCAAAACACCTTATATACAAACATAATACAACAATACAAACAAACATACCTTTGGCTTAAGAATTGATAGGAAGGAAATGAAGCTAAAAATATTTATACAGTAAGTGACAGGGTTTAGTGATGACAGATTTCTGTAATACCTAATTTATAAAAACCTTTGCCAACATTTTTGGCAGAATTTGAAAACACAATGTAGTATTGGAAGCATCTATTCTCAAATCTATAGGTACTATTAACCCACATAAGGGAAACTAATCCAAGCTCTACTAAAGCATCTTATTGTGAGAGTATATTAGCCCTTTCAGAGAAGGCATTTTCCTTGACAGGCAATAGCCACTTGATCCTTTTCTTGACTGATATTCTAGATTTTGTTTTCTGATTAAGACATTTTCTTCTACTCCCTTTACCTAAACTTTGGTCCACCGCTTCTGTAATTCTAAACATGTAGCTGTTACATATCTCATTTTTTTTATTCTACTGGGTTCTTCCTTATCCTTTTCTCTTAGCTCAATTACATTTCAAAGATCAACTGATTAAGATGTTCCAGTTTCTTCTTAAGTAACAATTTTCTAGTCATCCCAACTACTACTTTCATTTTATTCAATTTCACCCTTTCATTAAATTAATCAGCTATTTAATTTGATTAATATTCAATAATCCCTTTTCTACATACTTCAATTTTTTCAGTGGTCACTTATCATACAACTTTTAATTTTCTTTAGCTTTAAGTTACACGTTGACTTCACCCCTACTCTCTAGATCTACGTTTTCACGGGGTAACTATGGTTGGAACCAATTAAAATAAATTTAGCAATGGATAAAGGGAATCCTAATAATTATGAAATTACTTATTTCTTTCCTAATACTGAGAATTTTACGACAGTAAAATAGAATGAAAATGTATTTTTTACCGGATTGCAGTTGGATTATATTATAAAAACCGACGGAACTGCCCCACGTTCCCACTGTAAATTTTGTTATCTTAGATTTGGAGGCTGGTATTTGGATGAATTAAATGATGAGTTTGGTACCTCCCAAATTTCGATTAGTTTCACTAAAAAATAATCCATAATTTCCATGGAAATTTCAGAAAATATGACAACGAAAAGAGAGTACATAAAATCCGATATAAGAATATCAGTCAAGGCATGTAAAACCAGGCAAGATAACGCTACATAGAACTTCGAAAACACTTGGCGTAATAGGACACAGACATGCATGCTATCAAGTAAATATAACATGACAAACTACATAAAGTGATAAGTAAACATTGAAAAAGCGGTACCTGAAAATCCTTTCCAACTTCAATTAGACAGTGTTCTTCCAAAACATCACCAAGTTGAATTCGAATATCACAAATGTGGCCTTTTCCAATTCTGCATGTCCTACTTAGAAGAGGAAAACGGGAGCCATCCTCTCCTGTTTTCCGTATTACTACTATTTGGCCGAATGGAGCCATATCTGAAAGCCAATTGACCTTTATATAACAAATTTGTATAACCACACACATGTATTATTTCTCAGTTAAATAAAGGAAACCAACAAGTTAGGATAACAAAAATACATACCTCTCTCGACCTAATGAGATAAACTCATTAAAAGGGCTATCAAAAATCCTTAATACACTTAATGCACGATTCCGAGCCTCAATTCACATCTAACCGTCGTTTTAACTGATTTTAACGCATGGCGCCAATTCTTACAAAAACAGGCGTAACCGTCAGTTAAGAATGTGGTTTAAGGTATTTTAAGCATTTTACTGGGCAAAAATCTGTACGTTAGGAAAAATAATTTATTACATAATCATTCAAATTAATCTTCACCGACGTAAAATAACACGTTAGGTTCAATATTTGAAGTTGAAAATTTTAAACAATTGTTGGCGCTAGAAATAGTACCACATCGTGAATTCAAAAATACTTAAACAAAATTTCATGACATTAATAGCCAATTATTACTAAGTAAAAAATTAAATATTTATTCATATTGATAAAATATTTCCTTTAAAGCGGTATAATTTTAAATAAATCATGTTGATTTAAGTATATATTAGAGCGTATTGATACAATCATATATTTTAAATTTTCACGAAATTTCATTGGTTGTACTCGACCTTATTTGGGAGAAAGACGCTTTTGAGAAACAAGCAAGCATCGCTAGAGCATCCATCTGAAGAATTAGTAAACAGCCATCTTTGAAACAGCAAAACAAAGTGCCGGTCCGGGAAATCGAGACCTGATATACGACTAAGGTAACGTTTAAATCGCGTGTTATTGTCAAAGTCTTTTATATGTATTAGATATAGCGAGTATGAGATAATTTTTTCAATCGGAATGCAAAGCCTTAACGTGATCACACTAATATGAGCAAATAAGCCGCATCGACTCAAGTCCTTTAACACATTAGATAATTTCCCCCTAACCTTGGAAGATATTGCTAGGAATATGTACTGTAGGAATACGCTTGACATTTCTCAGAATGGGGAAAACGCCGAAGTCTAAGAATGTCGACGACAGTGGTAAATCGCATCTCCAGGAGGTTTTGCTGCATAGGCCTAAGAATACCGGAAATGGAAGGATGTTATTTCCTGGTATATCCAAACAAAGCGTGCCAAAAAGGTAATGATGGTCACTTTGAATGCGAAGATGTGTAGGTAGGTAAACTGATTTTTGCAATTTCCCGGACAATATCGTTTTCACTTCTGGTTTTGCATTTCATTGTTCTAGACGCATGAAGTTAAGTGGGACCTTATCCCGTAAATCATCTCATGGAAAAGGCGTTAATATCAAGGTCTGAAAAACTTATCTCATATTATATTCGTATATAAACATAGGTGATTTTATCTGATTTTTTGTGCCTCGATGTCCGATTTCCTAGGTTTCTAGCTCTTCCATTGCAGAGCAGGATAAGAAAAAAAGTAAGCTCCCAAGAATGTCCGTTGTTGCTACTGAATCTTCAGTGCCTGTGACATCAAATCATCAGGCAGACACAATTTTGGAGAATGGTAACGAAGTTATACAGGAGGCTGAGGAGACAAAGGGATTAAAAGACAAGCCAGTAGCTAATGGCTCTGAAGCTGAAGCAACTGTGTTGGCCAAATCAGAGTCTGGTGAAGTTCATGAAAACTCGAGTCACCAAGCTAAAGAAATAAATTCCATCCGAGAAGCTGTTGTTGAAATCGAACCAATTTCTTCTGTGAAGTTACCGAAAGATGATGAAGCAGAAACAAAGAAACGTCGATCTAGAACTCCACAAAGTAGATCTTCTCCTCAGAGAAAGTCTGGCAGAGTGAGATCCAAACATGATTCTCCGATTAAAAGTAACGCATCTACATTAACTCCTGCTCTTAAGATACTGAAGATTAACCTAACACCGAGTAGAAATATCACAAATGGAACCGTGGAAGTAGCCAGAAGTATTAAGACCACAGCTGTAGAATCCCATAAAGCTCTTGATTCTACTCCAACAAATGAAAAACGAGATGTTGATGTGGAAGTGGCCAATGACGTTGTTATATCTGAGGCGGTTAGTAGCTTAATATTACTAAGAAATTGGGCTCATTGTAGTTATTTATTCGTTCGTAGTGTCATTCATAAAGTACCTCGTTTGAGTGACATGGTGATTATTCATCTCCTTTGCTTTTTAGGAGAGCTCAAAACCCCATGCAGCCGATGTGAATCCTACTTATCTTAGATCTTTGAGGATGGTTTCAGGAAGGCGCTCTTTGACTTCAAACTCTCCAATGAAATCCCTTCCCGTCTCTAGCCCCACTGGAAGCAACACTGGCTCGAGTTCTCAGTTGAGGAAGAGACAGGGTCGTAAAAAAGAATCGACACACACGAGAGAGGACTCAGATTTTCAAGGTTAGATTTGCTTTAATCATCATTCTTTATTGGGGTATGGATAGTGGTTGCAAGTGTTCTCATAGCTTTGGGATGTTTAATCTTTTTTATACAGAATGTCAAATTCCATGTAATACTCATGTGCTAACCATTGAATGATTTGGATATAAGTTGTGAGTAACAGGTTTAGGGTGATTTGATGAGTTCATCATCTTTCGTTGGTAAGGCTTTAACCCATTTCTGGTCAATTCATCCTATATTTCTTTTACCATTAGGTTTAATAAGTACTTTTTGGGAATATTTTATTTGCTCAATTTTATATATTTTTCATTAATGGTTTTTTTTTAATTTCTCTTATAATTTTTAATATTACTCAGTCTTTATTGATTTGGATAAACTTTTGGTGCACTTGAGAAATGCATTTCTTGTGTGCTCTTTGTCCTTTTTTGTTGTGGCCATTCAGTTCCATGTAGAAGAGGTGCTGTTGTCATACCCTTCTACAATTTTTTTTCCTTACTGTTAATTATTGTGAATTCAAAAAGCTATTAATTAGGTCGTGCCATTATAGTTTGTAAGAGGTTTTCACTGATGTTAACTAAATTAGTCAAATAAAGTGGTTGTAATAGCCACTTGGGTAAAGCTCTTGGATACTAAATGGGGCACCTAGATTCAAGGCCTGGTGACTTCTCTGGATACCTCCAGCTAAACCCAAGCTGAGTGATTTTCTGGGTGCCTGTTCTTACTGGGAACGGTAAAGGAACTGCCCCCCTGCCCATAATATTCACATGTCATTGAGCTCAGTATTAGATGAGCTCTATTCTCACCTATGAAAATGATGTAAGATTTGAAGACTTTTTATAGAATGAAAGCAATTTATAAACTCCATCGAAAAAGGTGATCCCATCCACAATATCATATAACCAAATTTAATCAAATCAACCTTGGACATGGAGTTTTGGGGCATGGGTAAATTGTAACAGAGTCTGTGTTACTTTTAATTTTTTTGTGGTCCTGCATCATCCATAATTGCTGTTTCCATTTTGTTAAAATTCTTAGGGATGTGGGTTAATTAAATTCCAAAATTTATCTAGGAACTAGCCTTCATTTCCATAATATTTGCATTTAAATGACATTTCTGGGAACTTTTTGATAAATTTTCATGTGATAGATTTTGTTAAGAGAATTGATAAATATGGGTAGGTTATTTCTGTAGTTATGTATGTAAAAGGTATAATATAATATTTCGTTAAAATCATGACATTTATTTCACAGTATTATCTATAGGTCTTGAAATTTTTCAAATATTTAGCACCTGTATCATTTGTGAGTTCAGGTAAGACAAAGAGAGTTAAATAAATGAGTTTCCTCTTTGATTTTTCTTATAAAACATTTTGAGTACATTATATTCGTGGTCATCTTATATTTGGGCTGTTGTGGTAGTTCAGCCAAGGCAAGAACTCTTGTCATAGAATGTGTGCATCGCTTGTTGGGGAAAACCATGTGGTTTCAGATAAACCCTTTATTATGATGTGAAAGTGCTTTGATCCTGGGCATGCCCAAACCAAAAACATTCACTGAACATATTGTTGCTTATGCCTTTATCCCTCCATTCTCCAAGTCCAACCATCATTCAAGTTACTACATGCATCTTGCTAAGCTGACATTCATTTAATTGAGTACACTATATTAATAGGCACTCTTTATTTCACTCAAGATATTGTAAAATATGTACAACTTGTTTGTTTTTATGGAGTACAGAAGATTGGGGTGAAAAGTGGGAACCTTGAAAAAAGAGTATTTTTTAATGGATTAATTTCAGCACTATATGTCTGACTCTTCTTAAATGACAATCATTTGTGGCTCCAACTTCATTATAGCCGGAACAGCTCTTTCCTCCAATCCATTTTTTGAGGTAGGAGAATAAAGGATAATCACAAAGTGCCAAATCTTGCATGGGGGATTCTCATGGCAACAACTAAGCTTTAAGCTGATGCATTACACTATTTGCCAAATGTAATTTGCTGTCTTCAGTTCATTGATGAGATGTTGTAATAAGGCAACATAATACCCACCATTAATTGTTATGTCCTTTTTAAGGTAATTAATCAAGATTATTTCATAATCATTCTAAAATAGTCACCTTGTTAAAGAACTTAGTTCTGTTTCTTTTTTTGGAGCTCAATTACTTTTGTCGACAGTTACAAATCAATACAAAAATTCAGTAATATTGCATTGGAAGGGCTCGAAACATTCATTTAAAAAGCCTCTCAACGAATTTTTGGTCAACTTTGAGTAGAAGTTTCAGTCCTCATTTAGCACAATGCTTATTCATATCCAAATGTTCACATGAAATGTTATATAAGGATTCTGTTGGCAACCCTACAGGCTCAGCTATTCCACTCACTTCAAACAGTGGAATGCCAAAATAATTTGAATCAGTGTGTTGTTTCAAGTCTGGTTAGTACTATCAGAATCTTCAGACCAGGAGGAAAGGCAAAGCAGGATGGGAATGGAAGGGTGGAAGGATAATGAACTCTGGAAGAGTCTCCAAAAATATGTTTCAACTTGTAGTTAGTTGAACCTATATAAAAAACTGACAGAGAAGATCCTCCCAAGGTTGAATTTAAATCTTTGGTCATGGTAAGGATTTTCTAAAAGTATTTGATCACCTCACAATTTTTCAGTTTTCACTGAGTGACTGGAGTCTACTGTAAGGGAGTCCATTCACTCAGTTAAAACTGTTGAAAGCATTGAACTATTGATGGTCCAATGATGTTTCATATCTTCAAAGTTCAGTGGTTTTTTTAATGTAGGATGAAATTATGTAATGTTATCAAAAAGTTAGTTTTGAGCTGCCATTTCTTTGTGAAGTTGGCAAATAACTTAATGCCCCACACTCATAGCATTGCATTAACCCCTCAGTTGCAGCAGCTTTGTTATTTCACAACTACTGTGTGCAGCAGAAAAGTAGCCATGGCACTCTTCTCTTCTATTTCTGACAAAGGTATATTAGGTCGCAGACCCGGGATGACCCTTAATGACCACATAGCCTGTTTCCCTCCAAGGGTAGTTTTGGAGATAAGATTGACTAGTGATAGTCAAAATTTCATGCAGGAATATATCCAAAAATGAATTCCATATTTATTTCCCTTAACAATTTTATTATTATGATTAATTTGTTACCAAATAGTACGTAAATACTTTCATTTATAACCAGCATTCAACCAATACCCTGAGAAAACTAAGAGAAATGATGAGGGTGGGTCAGAAGAGAATTTCCCTAATCTCAGCCGACTGAATACATTCGTCAAACTAGACTGAGGGTCGTGAACCATCATAAACGGCACTGCAAAGGGGTGCCCTATTCCGGAACAATGTGACTGGTCAAACCTTTTTGGCTAGGATGGGCCATAATATTTAGGGAGGGTATGATGGTGGTGCTCATATGTACATGAAAATAATTCCCACAGTTGCAGGTCAAAACTTGGATCAACGTAATCCACACCTTAGGGGTTAACTGTTTGATTAGGAATTCAAGGTTTTTATGCTTTATTGAATGAATTTTCAGCCAAAAATCTACAGTGTTGAGGATATTTAATTTTTTTGGGAAGCACTTTTTGCATATAATACATTTAAACTTACAAATCTTTGTTTTTACCTGATTGGTTCTTTTCCCTTTGGATATGCTACTAAATATCTTCACTGGTATGACATTTTTGGCATTGAGGGATATTATGAAAGCCCAATTATGGTCTCTCCTAGTCTACCATTGGTTTTTCCTAGCATGCAAAACATTACCCAGGATTGTTATTTCTTAACTTAACCATCAAGATAAATACCATGCCTAGTAATATTAACATATATACTCAGGTAGTTTCAACATAGGATAAAAAATATGGACAAAAATGGCTCAAAATAAATGCTTTTTGTAGTCTTGATACTGTTATATTAATATGAAGATTTTTCTTATATTCATCGAATGTTGAAGAAATACAACACAACTTTGTACGTCCGTAATTTTTATTAAAATGGCCGGTTTTGTCGAGCAGTCGGCATCATCAGGTGTCATCTGATATTGTTTTGTATTTTTTCATCATGAAGTTTCATAAAGTGGCCTGATACCATTGAATTCATCAAATGAGGATTTCATTTCTATATATTCATGTTCACATCATATATGCTGATGAGTTGAATTAAATAACACAAATGTGATTTTTGCCACTAATTTATAATGTTTATGAATAAATAGTGGATTTAGGCTTCTCATTAAAGGTTTTACTCTTCATGTTGAAAACAATTACAATACTACTTTTCCATAGATATTTATTGATATTTTGCCTTAGACCATAGTACAGCATCATCAGGTGCAAATTGAGGAAGTAGTTTGGGTATAAACATAACATTTTTTGGTGCTGGATGTTAGGATGGCTTGAAAATTTCTTAAACCCCTATTTCCCCAAATGAATTTACTATGAAGTTTGAATCTAAAATCAATAGCTTCCAACAATGGATACAGTTCTAGACTGGTCAACAACAATTTGATGAGCAAATAATAAGCAATTAAAGGCATGGCTACCTCTGTTCCCCAAAAATAAACATCATGATCTTTTCACAGAATTTCAAACCATTTTGCCTGTTTCCTCAAGGGTTGCCTTCTACATACCCTTGACTCCAAGCTTTTAGTAAACAACAGGCAAATGGGACAGCCTCATACAGTCAAGAATGTACAAATTAAATTGTTTATTTATTTTACAATCACCTACAAACAGCACTAAGAGGCCAATTACAGTGGACACCATAACATTTTTAATAACAGTGTTGAAACACATACATGCCCTAGGTGAAGATAGAAAAATCCATCTAGTTAGGATTCTCTGAAACCTCCAGGTTGGCAGACGAGGACATAACCCCGCTGCCACCGAGCCCAGCATGTACCATGGTAATGCTGTGTATGCAGGTCAAACAGTTAGAAACTTCAAAAAAGGAATCGATGAGCAACAGAGAAGTTTCCTCTTCACAAAACATTACTGCAATGCAAGCAAAATAACAATAAATACCCTAATTTATACCTAATGGCTTGAAGATGGATGCACTTATGCAGATGTAACTAGTAAGATCATCAGAGGACCATTACATCATTGTATGAAGTGAACAGACTTCCCTGTCCCTCCCAGCCATTGACCTCTCAACACCTCCCCTTAACAAACCTCACTTCTACTCACCTGCCACTCTACAGCTGCTTACCAGAGCAACAATGTCTAACCCCCAACCCATTAATTCCCCTCCATCCACCTTCACCCACCCACTATTACTGCTCTTTTCAATGTTACTGATGTATCCACAAATTACTTTAACCCTCACAACCAAAACATTTTATAATAATGCTGTGAAACATGTCCTAATAATAAATATTGTGACTGCTTTCAATATGAAGTTCAATAAATAGAGGAAGAATAAAAAAACTTACAGTTTAGTTTTTTTTTAATAGTATGCTACTGAGAGAATTAGATTGAAATAATTATGGTACAAAGTCATTTTCTATGATCCATATTTTCTTTATACCAAAATCTCATATACTGTGTTGTCTTATAGACTTACCTTTTGCTTAGAAAACTGTACTGCCATTCTTTATGAAATAAACTTTACTGAAATTTCACATCACTCGGATCAAAGTATGAAATATTTTTTTTTCTTTTGGGATGAATCAACTGGTAAAAATAATAAATTTTTGATTTGGATCAGTATAATCCCTTCGGTAAGCAGTGGAAAATAATCCAATACCCATTGATTTTGGCTGTTGACCACAATGTAATATTTAGGGCTCCTAAGCCTAGACAGTTAGGGTCGAACTATATATGAAAGGTGTGAAAAAATCAACTATTTTCTAGGAATAGTGGGGGATTGGACTATATACTAGTATAAAGCTACAATCATTAGCCCTAAGATTGGTTTGGTAGGGATAGAACTCACCTAAAACTAAGCTGAAAGGCATGTGGAAATTCACTCAATAGGGTAACTCCATGGTGTTGCCATGTTAAAAAGAAAACTTAGTACCTTTTGTGGACAGAATGAAGAGGGTCCAATTTCTTCCCCTGTGCCACATATGGTTTCCCAGGTCTACCCTCGTCTAGTTTCTGGCACGATGTGGCGAAATTCAAGCACATTAATGTCAAGGAGATTTCCACTGTTAATAGTATCAGTGGAAAATTGCCATCTCCTTGTCATTAATGAATCCAGCTTGGTTTTCAGTGTTCAAGGTTATCACCAGGACTTGAATCTACTCTGGGAATAAAAATTATGGATACTCGAATTTAAACTTCACTTAAGAAAATGGGCTACTTGACCTCAGTGTGATTGATGTCAATTTTAGTTTGTTTTATACTACATTTTGTGGTATAAGACAAAAAAATGTTATCCTCTTTTCTTGGAATTTTATTCATGCATAAACAAATAAAGTGCCCATATTTTCACCTTCTGGTGGAAACCCAAAACTTTAAACTATTGTAAAATCACAGTAGAGATACCTATTGGCATGTAATTTTAACAGTCTAAATTATTTTTTATCAATAGGGTTGCCAACACTGCTCTGCTCTGTAAATTAAAACGCCAAGTTGTTATAAAAGATGCATAACAACTTTTTCTCATCACTGGGTGGTCATATGCAATCATAGTTTGCACTGTTGTCAAGCTCTTTTTAATTGCATGAGCGAAAAAGTAATGCTACTATGTTAAGTTTGTGGATGGATTCATTATTGATTTTTGTTTGCGGATTGGGAATGTTACAAACCAGCTCAGCAGTGAAGCAGAGGTGCAAAATTTATTTTTTTATTGTATGTGTTTTAACAAAGTTACATGAGAAACTGGAGTGGTGGGCATGGCACGGAAAGAGATCATGGAAACACTGTATTCAAAAAATTTATATCATCTGTGTTTTCCTTCCTTTATATCTTCCAAAGCTTTGTTAACACATACAAATAAAAATCAGTAATAAATCAATCCATAAACTTAAAATTAATGCCAATAATTATCTCTATTGTGGTTATACAGTGTTTTTAAATTTTGAGTTTGTGCTGGAAAGTGAAAAAATGGGCACTATTTGCTTCTGCCTGAATAACATTACAGGATAAGGTGATAAAAAATTTTTGCCTTATACCACACAATGCAGCATAAAACAAGCTAAAATATAGTATCAATCACGCTGAGGTTGATTTGGCCATTTTCTTGTAACTAAAATTTGAACTTAAGTGTCCATATCCAACATCATGCCTGGCAGCAAAATGTTATGCCTACTGTGATAACACAACCTCTCAAATAGTACTATATATAATATTCTGAAAAAATAAGATGAAAGTTTTTATCATATGGAATCATTTTTCTGGCCATACCTTTCTGAGTAATGATTTGAATTTGTATTGGGATATGTTTTCCATTGTCTTTAGATTGTTTAATATACTGCCATGCTGCCTTTAATATCATTCTTCATGAAAGGTTTTATTTTTCACCATCGCTTCCTGTATTACAATTTGAGCACTGTTAGCTGCCTCTTAAACTACAGAAAATAGACTTTCGGTTGACAACTTGTTGTTTACCATGCCTTATCTGCCAAGCCAAGTCCCCTGAACTATTCTGCCATACTATGACTGGGCCTCTATTACTATTACCTAAATATGCTACCAATGATTTTGAAGTGAATTGTGTAGAATCCTTATTTTAAAAATGCTTGTCTTGGCTACAATAACCATGAATGACTTAATGCAGATAAATTGACAAAACAATTAAAAACACTCTTTTAGTTGTATTTTTAGTTAGAATTTTTAGTGCTTTGATGTCAATTTTTGTGTTTATTTCACCCTTCTTTAAGATTATCTTGTCAATTATGAATTTCAGGTACTGACAATGAGTTTAATTCTTCAGTAAATTCTGGAAAAAGAAAAGCAGAGAAAACTGATGATCAGAGTGTTGAATTTCCCATTATTAATCCAAAGAAATGCAAGAATGAAGAAGATGACATTAAGTTGTTCCTCCCTGATGAATCCGAGGAAAATAATCACTTTGAAATTGAGTCTGAGGATTGTCTAAACTCATCCCAGCTCAGCAAGTCATCAGATGATGAATTTGCCGAATTGAAAGATCTGAGTGAGAGTGATAGGTCCGATGACCTTCTTTTTGTTAAGAAAGAATCCATGGAGTATGCATATGAAGCAAGAGAAATTGAAAGTAAGCAAATGTTACATGAGATTCCTACAACAGCGAACCAAAGCAGCAATAAAAGGTGGTGTATTCTTATGTAATTTTGTTGGTTTGGTATAACCTATCCCATTTTGTTGCTTTTATGTTGAAAATATGAATGCCAAAACTTTGTTTGCAATATTTGTAGTTTATTGAAGCCTTTACAATCATTGTCCAAATATTAGAGGAGTTTCAGAGAAGTTTCATACACACTCACTTAAACTGCTTTCTTTTTGTTCAGTGCTTTTTTCTGCATTAATACTCACTATCAGGAGATTATTACATTTTTTGAATGGGGTGTTAATATTTTTATATGACTGGAGTTGAAATCTTTAAAAGTCACTGAACTGTACTACTTGACTGTTATGACTGCGTAGATAAGTATTAATTAATATAATTCGTGTGTAAAAGATATATAATTGTAAACAACCCATTTTGATGATGTTGAGGTTTGTGATCCATTTATGGGGTTTTATCAGTCAAACATTTGCTCTTTTAGTAATTCTACATGCAATAGGAGCAGTTTTTAATTCCCATTATATTCTGATGCTAATTAAAACTTTTAGTGAAAAAGTCAAGTGTGATTTAAATGCAAAGTTAATGTAGATATTTACTTGTCTCTATGAAGTGATTTATCAATGTGTAGCCTTTGGGATGTTTGTTATTTCACCTTGATTGGTGACACCATGTCCATGACATTGATAGGCTTTTGTGTTTCATGTAAATGAATGAGGAATGAAATGTATCCAATAAGTGATGATTTGTGTAATCCCATTGTCAAATCTTCCATTTTTAGTAAAATGTCATCTTTCTAACATGTTTCTCTTATTGATAATTATTTTTTGTTGCACTATTCCTTCCCTTACTCCATAACAACTAAAACATTGTACTCAAGTGGCCTTCGGTTGTTAATAATTTATGATTGCTTCATGAATTGGGAATAACCATGGTAAATGGAGAACTATTTCTTCTACTATATTATTCATTTTTCTTTCAAAAATTAATGCTAGGTAAATTTTAAGTTGCTGCCTTTTGATTTAACCATTCAAACATGTTTCTATGCTTATTAATGACATTTTTTGTTGTCTCATGTATGTAGTTGCTATTATAAAGTTGTAAATATTTATCAGCGGATGGCATCACTATGGATCATTGTTGATTTTAGGAAATTACTAGTTCTGAAGATTATAAGGCAAATTTCTTATATTCAGTTAATCTTCAGCAATATGCAAGTAACCTATATGTGGGATTTGAATCATTTGTGTTCATCAAGAAACATCTATCAGGACTAAGCTTTTGTCTTTTTGATGTGAGTAGGTTGAATCCATTTATTATTTTTATTGAATCACTGTTTCAAACTTTAATTTTTTTAATGTTCCTGATGCTATGTGAAATCTTCTATCTTGCTGCTTCAATATTTTAGTTATTTTGTCTTGCTGAGAATTATCAGAAGAGAAATTTTGTCCTGATCACTTGTCCATAATCATACTTTCCTTTGCACTTGGCATATTTTAAATATTTTATGGTGATTGGTACAGTGATTAATCTCATTCATGAATTCACCCACAAATTTGTAAACAGTTTCAAGAGATTATTTAATGGGGCTCACTTGTTCATGGCTATTGTATTGTTTTGAGATTCATGCTTGATCTAAAGTGAGAGCCATGCTCATTTGAAGGGAATGTACTATTTATTTTATTTTTTAACATTGATAAATACTCTAAACTTTATTATCCCATATTATTGTGTAAAATGCATGTTTTAAATTGGAATAGTTGGAATGAGTAAAATTTCATTCAACATACAATGGAACATTCCATTTTTTAAGTACATAGCTCTGGTACTAATAATAGTTTTGATTAAGAGTGGAATATTTTGCCTGGCACAGAACTGGCATTGTAGTATTGATTGTTTCATAACATTTTAATATCAGCATGATGAATACATAATGATATGATATCATTCAAAGATATCCAAAGAAACAAGATTGATCTCTCCTTTTTATATGACTCAAGGCTGAGTTTTTCAAGCATTCACATTCAAGCTTGGATTTCATAATTCTGCTGTATTTTTAGAAATATAACTAAGATATTATATTTTATGCATATCTTTTCAATCGTATATACTTAATTTATAAGTATTAGTACATTTCTTCATCACAGTCTTATTTGCTCTAAGAAATCAACCTACATGTTTTAAAAACTATTTACAAGTCTGGGAGATTTTTCTTGTGTCATAACTTTTGAGTTGGATGAAAAATAAAATTGAAATAGGTTTACTGAGAAATTGGAAGATAGTCCTGTAACATTAGGGTGTTAATTCAGGTGCCACTCCTGTAAATTAGTAAATTTGCTCCTGTGCTTGGTAAATTATAAAGCAAGGACTATATGTGCTGTCCTTCTTTCCTTGGGCACCAACATTGAAAGCATTGGTAATGTAACCTATTAACTCCTTTACTATTAATATATTTTCAGTTGAAAGTCTAGTTAAGATAATTTCTATCCATGGGCAGATTGGTGGCAAAGCTTCATAAGCTAATTAATTCTTTCCAAACTTGCTTCATAGGGATTTACAGTTTAAGCAGTTGCATCAGCCACAGATTTCTTACCATCAGATTGAAAGTTCCTCATCATCTTCCAATCCCTAGCATGTGTTAGGCATTCTTCCTTAGAAGGTACCTATAAATTTCAGTAATAGTTCATACATTATATTTGAGTAAATACTTCAGTGTTGATTGATTCAAACCCGATTCTATTCTACTCAGGTGTGTATTGATTTTGCAATTCATTGTTTCAATATTTTTTGCAATTTGAGAAATGAAGTAACAGTATGCATTAATCAGAATTATCGATATTATTCTCCAGTTTTTACAGTATCTTCCAGGAATAAGCTCCTGATACTAAATTTAAGTATCATTTTTTAGTAATTATTCATTGCATATCAACACATGGAAGAACAAAAGAATGGCATTGTATTATTGGTGTTGCCCTGTTTCTTGAACAGTAGCAGTTTTATCAGTAAGAAACAAGTGTCATCTATGTCAAGATTTTTTACTTCATTTTTAACAAGGAAATTTTGGTTGAAAATCATTAAAATTTATATTTATGGCAAAAACTGAATATCATGATGTTAACAAAACAATGTTAAGTATGCCCTTGTTTTGTTAACATCATGGGTTTTTCATATTTTCAGTGTTGCCTAAATCACTATCATATAATACTTGTATATTAAACCTCCACTCAAGATTGTGATTACATTTATTTACATACTAAACTTCTAAATAATTCTCGTCACGGCATAGTCCTGCCCAGGGCATGGGGTGTTGTCTTTGTCCAATTTGGTTATTTCTATGATTTGAAGAAGTGTGAAAACTATAGCCGTGGAAGTGCCATATAAATAAATAAAAATACTACTATTCTCAAAACACTAGCCATCAATATTGGTTTATGGAAAGTTTCATTTTCTCTTATTTAGTCATGCTCTAATTTTTTTCACATTACTCATCAATTATTCCTGTTTTTTTGACATGACAAAAATATTTCCCTCCTTGTATTTTAATTCATTCATCATTGAATCTGTATGCTTACTGTACATATAAGTTTGCGTCAAAAAGAATTATTTTTCTTTTAAGATTATGTGTATAGCTTCTATACCTGACAAACTAATGTTATAAAAATTGGGAAAATTGTTAGTATTTACATATCTATATAAGAAAGATGGTGGGTATGCATTCCCTGTAAAGATTTTAGCAAACGCAATTGGTCCATTGTCTTCAGCAGTCCTCTAGGTCTCAATATTAAATAAAAGCATATCATTCTATAAGATTTGAGTCTTTTTATCAATCATTTGACCAATATATGAAGGTTCTGACAACATTCCTTTGGAAGTATTTAGAATTTTGTGAGAGTGGAAGAAATTAGCAGATATTAAGACTCCGCTAAGTCTAAGCTTATCTGAAATTTTGTTATATTACTTACATTAAGTCTTTTTTTAGACCATAAATAGAATTTTTGTATGAGGAGAGTGGTATTCAAAATCCTTGTTTGTATAAGGTGAAAGGATCAAGATCCATTGAAACATATACCTCCCAATTCTTTGTACTGTGGAAAGGAATCATTGAACTACAATTAGTTTATAATGTCATCCATCATAAGGAACCTAACTCCATCAGAAAAGAAATTAACATGGGCCTGAACATACAAATAGGATGACATGACCAGAATACTGTTTACTATGTACCCATTAAGGGAATGGAATGGGCAATGAAAGTGACACCCAGTGTGCAGAGCCAGTGATCGAAATTTGTACACCTAGTGATCTGACAGATGTTGTGGTAGCCCAAGACAGCTTGGTTACAGAAAGGAGGACCTGGGTTCAAGTACCAGTGTTGCCACTGAACACTCCAAGCTAAACCCAAACTGATTTTTTGGGCACCAAATCTTTCTGGGTAATGGCAGGTGGTACAGAGAAAGAAACGTCTCCCTAGAATGGCTGAATTTTCATATGCCATTGGGCTTACTAATAGATGAGTGCCATTCTCACCTATGAAACTGACCTTGGGGTTCGATTCGGTGGTTTATACTATGATGATGGTCAGAAAATTTGTATGTCCGACATTCAAAAACTAATTAACTGAAACTATCACTAATTTTATAATTCCATATATTTTTTTTTCAACCATCTCCTTTTAAGTCCAACACACCTACTCAATGATTTTGTAGCACCATCATACTGTCTTTGTAGTGCTTCTGAAAATATACAAAACACCACTCCATAGCTGCAATTGCCACTTCATTCAAAGAAAACTGATGATGAAGATGAAAACACTTGGTTTTTCCACATGAAATTTTTTTATTATGTACGACCTAGGTTTTGACTTTCAAAGTCATCTTCAAAATTTGCAAGTCGAAACCTAGGTCGTACATAATAAAAAATGTCTTGTGGAAAAACCAAGTTTCATTATGAATTATGAATCGCTTCCACAAAGAAATGCCTGAAAACACCCCAAACTGATGGTCATTTAGGTGGAGATTGAGTATTGGGAGGAAATAAAAGTCAGAGGATGCCACATCTGGAAAATAAATTGGACCTTACAACAAATGATAGCACATCTTATTTTTCCCATTGCCAGAGCATATTTTTGAAAAAGTGCTATGTAGTATTAAAAAATTATGTATTCCC
This sequence comes from Rhinocypha anisoptera, assembly GCA_011762765.2. NCBI lineage: Eukaryota > Metazoa > Arthropoda > Insecta > Odonata > Chlorocyphidae > Rhinocypha > Rhinocypha anisoptera. The sequence goes on along the minus strand of WURS02000011.1, from coordinate 8,642,098 downwards.
AAAAAACTAAAATACTTTTGCAGCTGACTTGCCTTTTTTGACACTGAACATCCAGACTGTCCACTATTTTGACTGCTGTTTAGATTCTGGTGTGTAATGATGAATCCAAGTTTCATCCATTGTAATAAATTATTGCACCAAATGAATTTTATTATATTAGCAACATCTCTAAGCCTTTCAGAAATGTTCATTCAGATGCATTTTTATCATCTTTGAAGTGTGTCATTCACCATTAATAAGGCTTTTTCATGTAAAATATATCATTCACCTTCTTTTGAAATATTCCTCACCTCAAGAATTTCGCTGATCATTTTCTATATTATGTGCACTTTTTAAAATTATTTCTTTTGGTGTAACATTTTTTTGGATTCCGCATGTGTCACCTTCAAGGCTGGTAAGGCCAAGCTTAAACTAAACATGTCATTATTTAGTTCAGGGTGTTGTTTCAAGTCTTGTCAGTACTAACATTAGGCTATTGAGATGGTGGAAGGGTATACAAGAATGGGAATGGAAGGAGAGAAGGAAATTGAAGCTCAGAAAAGCCTCCAAAAATATGTTTTAACTGTCCATTATGTCAGCTTATGGTTACAAGGTTGGTCAGCACAATTAGCCTCTTAAGATGGGGGGAGGGAGGCATAAAAGGAGGGGAATGGAAGGGAAGAAGGAAGATGAAGTTTGGAAGAGTCTCAAAAATATGTTTTAACTTGTTAGTTGAAACTGAGTATCAAAGGTACTAGTCACTTTTTTATGGCGTTTCAAGTCTGGTCAGTAATATATTAGGCTCTTCAGACTAGGAGGAAAGATATGCAAGGATAGGAATGGAGGGATAGTCCATTATTTAATCATCGAAAATGAAAGCATTTTAAACTGAATGAATTTCCATTGGGGGTAAAACCTTGTACATGAATTTCATGACTGTACATTATCTCATTTTGTCCATTGAAATAAAATTATCACCATTCATTTCAAAAGTGTAATATGCCAATCCACTTGACAGAACGGTATGTGAGCACAGACTAGCTTACTTATAAAAAATTGTGGTGATGGCACTTAGAACTTACTTGATCATATTGGGGATTTATATTTCATTTATCTCTTCACTCCGATTGATTTCAAAGGAAAATGTAGTGGCTTGCAAAATTCTTTTGTACACAATGCCACTCTTATCATAAACAGTAGCTGAGTATTCCTTCATGCCAATAATGCCTGTTGTGCATTTGTTAAGTCAACCAGTTTTGTGTACTATTCCTTATGGTTACATTTTTACTATTTAATTGTTATGGATTGAAAATTCATGTACCTTATTAGGAAAGAAATCATATTTACTTTTTGGATTGGCTCATGTTGGAATAAAAGTTATTCTAATTTTATTTAACTCATTTTAAAATTTTCTTTCTTGTTGCTAAGTCTGCTTTCTTTCTGTCTCTGTGCTACTTATCATTCTGTTATGCTACCCTTCACTGTTCAGTTGTATTTCAGCTCTAATGCTAATGTTTTCATTTTAGCTATTCATTCTGCTATAAGTAATTCCAATGGATCCTTAAGACTTATAAAATTGCTCAGTATTTGTTATAACCAATCCTTGTGAATTTCTTTTTGCTTGTGAACTGAGGTGTAATGGCAATTTCATCTTTCCTCATTTACTAATTTTTATGTGAGTCTTACATGACAACTATATTAAGTAGATAAGATTTTTAGTCACATTGAAATGTGATTGCAAAAAAGACTAATGTTTGTAGATATAAGGTTTTGTGTTAGTGAAAAGCAGTCTGTGGAAGTATGGATAACTGTTGGTTTTGGGAAGCCATTAAGTTTTCGTGTGTGTGCTCTAGGAGTGATTTATTAAGAAGATAAGGGTCTTTATCGTAGAAATTACTATAAATTTGTGCACTCTTGTAAACTCATAACGAGAAAACCCTTTTGGAAGGTTTTTTTCACTGAAGTTATGGATAATCAATTTTCACCAAAGAAAAAGAAAAATTTGAAACAATCTTTGAGTTTTTTGTCTCAAAATGTTATCGTTGGTGTGGCAATCAATTTATCCTGTTATTGAATATAAAATATGCTCAATATTTTCTTTGAGTGGCCAGCCTTCAGTGTGAATGTTTGAGGAAGAAGGAGAACTTGAAATATTTCTTCAGTAAAAGAAAAATATGAAAAAATCGTTTCCCAAGATAAACTTTTATCATTGTATATCCAGAAGAAACTTTTAATGAGAACTGTTCTCTGGCCACCATTCTTACTAATAAATTTCATTTTCATGCATTCCAGACAATTTTTTGTACCTGTACTCTTATTGTAAATGTGAGTTGAATCATGAAGAAATTGTTTTGCTCAATATACAGTTAATTATAAGCTAACTAATCAAACAACAGTTGACATTTATTTTAGTTACTATGAACACATACCATATTTTAATACCATATCATTTTTTAGTCTTAGGTGTTTTCTGGTTAAAATTTGGACATACCTATTTCATTAACTACCTACTCAATGAATGTGTGGGCTTCCAGGAAATGATCTTCAACTAAATTAAGATCATTCAATCTTCATAATGACAATTCATATTCTTGCATTAAATCAAATGCCCTGTATGAGGTACAAAAGAAAAATGCATTCTCTGATTGCTTATTTTCCATGATGTACATCAACAAATTTTATACTATTGTTTAGCTCTTTGTACAGTCATTGTAAGAATGTGTATTATTAAAGAAAGTTGTAAACTAAAATGGTGGTGATTTATTCCCATGATGCTGATATTGGAATAATTATGATAACTATAAGTTGCTAACTTATAAAAAAAGTTATCTGAGCTGACTAGTTTTTCACAGGCTATGCCAAAGGAATATGTTACATAAAATTATAGTTTTTTACTTTTAGGTATTTTGCATTTTTGTACCATCTCAATAAGTTATAAACAACCAAAATAATTTATTGGGAATGTTGTATTGGAATTGTCCCAAATGTTGTAGCAACTCTGCTTTTTAAAAGATGTTTTACTGATGGAGTGACTCAGTACTGTGCAAGTATTAGAACATTTAAACATGAGGTAGTAACCTTATGTAAAATAAATAAAGTAGTACAGTAGCTTGAAAAGTGATGAATGGTCTGACACCAAAGAAACTAATTTAAACCTCTTTAGTATATAAGTGGCATTATATACTTTGTTGTTGGTAGATAGTGACATTGATACTCCAGATAGTATATGTAATGTGATATATTATTTCAAAGTACTTTTATTGTCCTGGTTGATAATCTGTACTGATAACAGTAGATATTACTGATTGTGGTTATATCTATTGCACTTCATTGGCAGGGAATTGCCATGCTGATGAATTATGAGACTGTCAATAAAATTACTTTTAGATGATCTCAGTGTTGGTCATTAGGAGGTTTCCTCCAATGTAATTATCCTGATGCAGAAATAGCTTAATGCGCCTGATTATTTTCCCATCACATTTTCTGCCTTTACATTAATTTGTAGAATTTCAAATTTCCTAGCTACTTTAAGGTGGTGGTTATAATTCTTTGGTATCATGTCATTAATTAAAATTAACCTCATTTTTGTCAGTTAAAAGTTCTCAATTATATTGAAATTAAAAAGACTAAAATTTCATGGTGATTCCAAGGAAATGCATGACAATTCATTTATTATTTTTTATTATATTTTGAATGTTTGGTGAAATTGGTATTAATTGGAGCTTAATGAACCACATGTCCATTGAGGTGACTGATTTTCAAGTTAGTTGCTTTATAACTAATACATGATGAACTAAATTTCATTTACTCAAAACTTTGTGTAGTGTTAGTGGAAGTAAAGCTGAAGAAAATATGTTAAAAAAGTTTTTTTTAATCTTTTGGCTTGAAATCTCTTTTGTTTCACACTGGGTTAGGTACCCCATAATTCTAAAAATGTATTTTATATTTTAATACTTCCCATGTTTGTATTTGCAATAGTAGGATACTTTCATAATCTATTTTTGTGCTTTCTATTTAATGCAAATCTGTATGCAATATAGACTTTTAAAATCATTGGAACTAACCTTTCCTCTATAGAGACAAGTGTAACAATTTATTGATACCATCATCATGCTTGATTTTTTTTCATTTGTCTAGGATGACATGAAGTGACGAATTTCCATAGAGTTAATCAAAATGGAATCTATGAATGACACTGAATAGTGACTGAAATATAAAATATACTTTGCAAATGTAACTCAAACATGTGAAATCTTAATCATCCTTCAGTTAGACAAAAATATTTTATATTCATTGCCTGAGAATTACAATTGGGGGAGTATACTCAAATAATTTTCCTCCTTTTTCCCATAATCCTTGCATTAAAACTGCTTATTATTCCCTTTCTTTATTATTATATGTAATACCACTTTAAACAATGATTTATAGATACAGTTCACTATTGTATTTTCATGCTATGGTTGCTATAAACTGCGTTAAGATAATACTAATATGCTAAACATCAGCAGTTTCTGAGAGACTATTGAAGCCGTGACTTTCTGGAATTCTATCATATTGATTAGATGGAATAAAAAGCAGTTCCATAGTATGTAGTTATTCAGAATAATTCCTGATGATGCTAATTTATGAGTGAAACTACTTGGATAAACTAAATACTGTAGAACTGCTAGCTAATTTAAGTTTCTATCTCATTATAACTAATTTTTTTCAAAATGGAGGCCAGTGTGTTTTGTGAGTTTTTTTTTGGGTTTGTGGGAAGTTCCCAGCAGTGATTCAGCAATTACACAAGTAGCAGCGGGAGGGGGAGAGAATCTCCAAAAAAAATCTGACACCAGTTGATTCTCCTGCAAGCAGGTCTCATCAGAGAAGATTTCAACATCTCTCTTCTTTCCTTTTTTAAATACATTTTAAAAAATCCACTTTCTTGAATTTCCATGATGATATACTGCATTAATTTTATAGTTACTAATGTCTATAAAAAATTATGCTAGTGTCCGGCAGTTGCCAGAACTTGGAACAACTTCCTTGGGGCACCATTTACAGACCCTGAGGAAGTCAGGCACACATCCATTAGCGACACTAGCCATTGGGCTCTATGAGTGATGGCCACATGGTAGATGGTACAAAGGACCAATAGGAAGTGCCCTTGGGCCCTCTATCTTATTATCATATCTATCTAATGCCTATAAAAATGAATCTAGAGAATATTTTTTTAAGACACCTTTGCAATAGAATACTATATTATTATAAACCAGAAGTTTTAGGCTGAAATTTCAACTCATAATTTTGATTATCAATACATAAGGCCCACCCCATATTTTGAGGGGGGGTGGAGATAGTTTTTTACAGTAAAAATTTGGCTCATTAAAGCAATAAATTATGTCTCCAGTTTAACTAAATTATTCAGTTTTTTATTTAATTATCCTTCTTGCTTTTACTTTCTTTTCTCTTTTACACTTATATTGGTTATAATTCGAAGGTAAAGATTCTTAAATTTATTATTAAAATATACACTAATCCCTCAATGGCCATGCTCTGATTACAGATTTGAGTTTTTTGGAAAAAAATCCAGGCTTTTTCCTGTTTTTTAAAGAAACATTTTTTGGTCCATTCAATAGAGCACAAAGTCCTACTTTATATATATGCTCATTACTTTTAGTAAGGCTTAGTTTAAGTAGTAGTTTAACCCACAAGTTTCAAATAAGAGCTAGAATTTACAAATAATTTTAGTTTTTATAGTACCTCATCAACACTTCAAGCTGAAGAAAAATAATTCAGGGTCACCGGGTTCACATATTTGGCATTATTCCTCATTAAAGAATGTACAATATGCTCCCATGAAATATGAAAAAATCTGTTGATATACTTTTACGTTTAATGACAAACTTGAACCTATGCCAGTTTTCATAAATGTTAGTATTTATCCTTTACTCTTCACGTATTACCTACATTTAATTATTCACTTACACAATATTGCTTTATCTAAGTATGTATAAATAAATTATTTATATGAAGATAAAATCATTTGCAATCACTTCTTTCAGCTATCAAAATATTTAGATAAATTCTGATGGAATACATTTCAGTTACAGCAGTATGACAATGAAGATAAGGCATTCATTTTCAATCAGAGGAAAACAGAGGCATTGGTGCTATTCTGGATGTCTATGAATTCTTATCAACTTTCTAAAGAAGATCTTCAAATGCTGGGATCTCTGAAATAATGTAGCGTCTACTATGCAGATTATTCGGGAACACATCCCAGGTAAGATAATTATGGCAAGATTTTTTTAGTTATTGGCACGTTTTGGCCATGTTAGCCCAGTGAGTAGAGTAATTAGTTATTGAACTGGGGACCCAGGTTCTAAGACCTGGCGACACCTACAGTTAAACCCAAACAGTGATTTTCTGGGAAACCAAAGCTGGCACAGGGAAATGAACTGAACCCCCTACACCAATATGTGAATTTTCACATGCTGTTGGGTTTAGTACTTGGTCAGGTCTTTACTCACCTAACAAAACCAAACTTTGGGTTGGAGACTGATTTTATTGACATATTGAATATATAAACTTTTTATCTCAAACACCTGAATGAGAATAACATGTCCATGTATCCACATTAGAATATGTGAATATTTGGAATCAAATAATGTTTTCCAGCTCTCAATTTTGTTTTAGTTTGAGAAATCAAACAATGATCATGGAAAGTATTGTAAACTATATTATTAATGGAAGAAAAATAATTGACTCATAAATTACTCTAAATAAAATTTATTTACCCAGGTTTTAACACTTGATGCTATCTTCAGGTGACAGCAACCAGTTTATGTCAGCATATATGCAATTTTGAAGGTGGGAAGTAGGGTGAAGGGTATGGAGAGAGGACAGTGTGGCCTTTGGTGTGGGAAATGGGCAAGGTATGGGAGGAAGGTGAGGGAAAGTACTTCTCTGAGACTGCTCTGGCACCAAAATACATAGATGACAGCTTGAAAACAAAGTTTCACATTTGTACCCTGTTACGAAATGCCATACTACCATTCACCCAGGGTTCTTAGTAATTATTGAATACCAGAAACATGATACTTTGTATGTTAAATGTAGATAAATTTCTAAATGTCTTAACCCAATCTCCTTCACTCCTCCCACTTAAACTCTCTCCCTGCCCTTCACCTCACCCATTTCCCTGGAAATTTTGGTACATGTTTAAGTTGGTAGGTACTTACTTGGTTTCTGATACCCTACCTGATCATAAACCAGTAGAGAAAATAAGTACTTGAACTATTTGAAAAGTGCTACCTCTTTGTGATTATTATGTTTCAATTCCACCGCATTATGTGTGAAAATACACAATTTGCTATGTTCTATATTAGAACATATACTGATATTATATTTACAACTTACCCTAAGGTTCCTCTCATCAATTCTATCCTCTTTTTAAAGACTCTTCTTTAAGGCAATTCTTCTCCTTATTATATCCAGTTTCTTCCAAAATATTATCCAAATAACGGTAGTGATTTAGCTTCTCAAATTTATTCTTTCCAAGTATGATGATGGCTTTTTAATTTTTAAGAATTGCATTGCTTTAATAGTATTAACAATGAAAAAGAGGAGCAGAGTAAAATCGCATCATTATCGTAATTTTTTTCGTTGCGAATATGAGAAAGGAATCAAATAATGGACTCCTATTCAGCATCCCATACTGTCGCAATATCATGCTTGCATCAATTTCTAAGCTTATATTTTTATCGCCTTATCCATATCTTGCAGTTTTCTATGGCAGTACTGTGAAAACAGTGTGAGCCATTTCTCTCAATAATGAGCTATGTACCATAGGTTTCCAAATATTTTCTCTGCCACCCAATGTAAGAACCATATTTTGCATTGTGTCCAACTGCATATACGTATGATAAAAATGAATTTGTTTTCATTTTTATTTATTGATTGATGTCCCGATACATTTGCTTATTTTGAAACTTTTTATGTATCTCTGGACCGAATTACTTTACTATTCATAAAAAAAACCATGGCATAGATGTGCTTCGATTTTGTCTTCATATTTTTAGCTTCCAGGGTGTTCTGCTCGAGGAATCGATCAGCCTTATAGCAACGCATGCACATTTCCTCCCGATACCGAAAAGAATTTGAGGTATTTTAAGGTGAAGTGCGCGCTCGCTTATTTCTCCCCCCCCCCCTTTTAAATTTCTCGCGCGCTTTTTCCCTGTTCCCCTCCATCGCAGTTCGCCGCTATCATGGGCCGCTATACTACACTCCCCTCCTCCCTGCCGCTATACCCGACTCCATCGCCGCCGATCGCCGCATTTACCTCGACCGCTTCACGCAGTTCGCGCGCGTTCTTAGCAAGGCCTTGAATTCGTTCCACGCACCGTTTCCTCCAGAACTTCCACATAACTGCAGTCGCCTGCCTCGAGGCATGGCTACGAAGATCGAGGAGGCGGAGGGAGGCACCAGGGCCGGCGACATCCTGCTGAAAGACTTCACAACTGCACTGCGCCCAGGCTACGTCCGCGTGTACCCTCAGGGAAATGTTGGGAAGATGAGCGGCAAAGGATACCTCCTCCCCAAATATTTCGTCGACTTCGAGAAGCAAATCCGGGAGATGGAGGTCAGGGCGGATGACGTATGGGTGGCCTCGTATCCCAAAACCGGTAAGGATGTCACTGAAGTTGCACCCAAACTAAGGCACCTGAACTGTTCGTCGTGTTAGGAGTGGTGTTATATGGGATTGTCATCGCCAAAGTTGTGATATTTAATGTGTGCTAGTCTCGCGTTTTCTTTCTTACACTATCGGTATTCTACGAATTTGGAGAGTTTGGGGTCAATTCTATCATAGATTCTAATTGGAGGAGACCCATTGATGGTCATAACAATCGCCTCACTCATGGGGAGAATAACCTGTAAAGAGATTATTGTCCGTAATATCTTGAACTTGCCCCAGTTGATTTTCTCAATCTCCCTAGTAACAAACACGTCCAATATTCTGCAAACATCCCCCCTGGGCGGGTTGTAGGGAGTGTAAGGATACAAGCCATACGATATGTGCGCTTATTTTGTCTCCGTGCACTAGTAAAATGAGGAAATCTGTCATATGGGTCCTGGATATTGAGCGGGAAGAAGGGATTTTAGTTGAATTTGATTCGGTAGTTTAATTTCCTCAACCTATCGCCGTGGTCCGGCCATGAGATGCAATGCGATACGATTTGTTACTCATTCATCATTCACTGTTTCAAACTTGTTTAACATAAACGTCAATAACAGTTTTTCTCTATTAAAACCTTGGCGCTTCCAGCGGTTCCCAATGAAGGTCATCTAGTGGTAATTATTTGATCATGGCTTTTTTTTTAGGGATCGCGCGATCTTTGTTTGTATTTTGTTCAACTAGCATATCAAATTCTGCGATATTATTAATAATATTTTGAAGAGTGAGAATTCCAGGTCTGGTCGTATCCTGTGTTAAATTACACCTCTAATTAACTTTGAATGAGAGAATGAAGAATAATTGAGATATTGAAGATTTAACCTTATTGATGCATCAAAATAAAATTCATAAACAGCGGTAGATACAATCCAACTGAAGCTGCAAAAAAGGGGGAATAACAGTTGGAACAGGCGTTTGCGAAAAAGAAGGCTTCTTATAGGAGAATGGTTAAACAGTTCTATGATATTTCTTGCAAGATATTCGGCGATCTCATGAACGTATCTATATATTTCCTTTAAATTAATTGCTAGATGAATAAGAAGCTTTGAAAAATGTTTTTTACGAGTTAATTGTAGGCAAGTTCCCTGCTATCTTCTTCATTTCCTAACAGTGAATTTATAGCGACACTATACTCTTTAAGGCAATTATTTCACGGGAGCCATTGTCATTTTTTGTATCAAAGGTTTTCATTGAACTAGACTTCAGAGATATACTTACATATTATATAGATAGACTTTCTTAAATAAGAATTTCCCAGTTTGTTAAGCAAATCGAATGCTGTAATTGTGGGTTGATGTTGTGTTTGAGGAGGAGCTTAAGTTGTCGCAGGCTCTCAAGAGGTTAAAGAAAAATGCTATTAGATAATTTGTTTAAAAAAAGTAAAATTGTGTAGACAGACAAAAATTGGGTGATGCTAGGCATTCAAAGTATTTTTCTTCTTTGTCTCTCAAAACAATAGCCGATCTCATCTTTCAGACAATTAAGGTAGACAAAAATCTCGTGTAGTTTTGTTCTCAACTAGGACTAAAACCTGTGGATTTTATGTTTTTGTATGATTATAGGAATTGCAGACGACTTATGGATGTTATCTACTCCTCTCTGGTGAGAGGCTGTTGTTCATGTATCGGACATGAATTTCATCCAAGAACTCTTGATGTTGTTGTTCATTTTTAAATTTAATAATAGAAAAATATTCTCCCAAGCAAATATTAAAATAATCCAAGTACGCATGGATTAATTTTGTAATTTTATAAATATGGAAATTTGTTGCTTATTCATATTCTCTCCTTCAGTGAGAGTCGTCGTTGGATTTCAGGATATCTTTCTATATAAGTGGTATATAAATAGAAATTACAGGTTTCTTGTCAACTTTCCTTATCTCCCTCTCGGATCGCCATTTCTACCCATTTAAAATTGAAGAGTCGGTTGAGCATTCCGACAACACTAATAATCATCCACCATTTTAAGATTTTAGGTTCGCTTTCAATGTTCCGCCATGCTCACTTTGAATTATTTTTTACTCGTAAGCCCTTGACTTCTTTAAGGAAAGGCTCAGAAATGATAAATCCTGTCCGTTATATGTTGACAAGGACGTCACATAGGATTTTTCCTATGTTGTCGAAGTTATTGGATTCCTTCTAATTTTGTATTTTTCCCACACGCCTTCAGTGCTCGTAATATCGGGAATGTCATGCACTGCTTATCTCGCATTGGAAAGCGGTATGGTGTCATGAATTTGCATTGCCTCACTCTCGTCTCATTTTCTAGAGCGAATAGAGTACCAAAACATACCTTAGATTGAAGAATTTTATGAGTGTTTCCTATGTTTTCCTCATAAGAGATAAGGGTGATGTCTCCCATTGTCTTGGAAGAAACACGCATCTCGTGCCTTTCGCCGCAGTCATGTGCGTAGCCATCTCATCGGATATGTCCGCACAAGCAGTCTCTCTCGACGCGATAAGCGGAGTTCGACATCACGAGGAAGTTTAAAAAGTCCGGCGGTAGATAGCTGACGGGGAAAACATGCTTGCGCCGTGGGATGAACACTTCGTTTGTGGATGACTCCGAGGTCGCAGCTGTCTCGCAACGGGGGCCCCTCCCCTCTCTCCCGTCAGTGTGTTGGAACGCAGTCTCCGCCTCCCACCATCACCCTTAGCTCCATTAGAGCGCAGTAAAAGAGCCGAGGTTCCAGCTCGTCAAGCCCAATGATGGGAAGAGAACGAACTACATGTTCACTTACGAAGCTAATTCTCGCGTCCGAGGTTCTTTTGGGTCCAACGCGTTAATTCTGTATTTATTTAATTTTTCCAAGAAATAGATGTCTTTTTAAACAATTAGTTCGATGATATATTCAAACTATATTGGTAGATAGATTTCCGCGAAGTTGGTTTGGTTTTCTCTGCGTTATCGTGTTGTTCGTCCCAGTTTGTAGATTAAAACTTGAGTCTCTGATATGCAAAGGCCTGTCTGGGTGTTGCGTTCTGACTGTCGGCATCCTGCAACATTATTCGCGTCCAGGTATTAAATACTTATCGGTGGAATCAGATCAAGCAATCAATCCAGGGGCTGTTTGCTTACCCAAGCAAATTCATTGGGTATTCTAATCCGTTTAAAGATTCCACAGATTAAATCTGTGAAAAAGTAGGATATATACTCATTTTGTAACTATGGATAAACAAAACTACCACGAAGTAAAGTCCCAGGTCGTGAACTTTAAATTCATTGGGATAATTCTTTCGGCTCCTCCTCCCAGTCTTTAACTTTGCGTTAACTATCTTCATTACTTTGTTCCCACACACTGCCTAGTTTCGCATCGAATAGGAATTCATGTACGGGAAGAACAAAAGTCCCAAAATTTTTATTTTTAATTCTATTTGATTTTTTTAAAATTGATCTCATCACAAAAGGGTGTTATAGGGTCTCTCCTGATTCTCAAACATTTTGATTTTGTTTGTTACTCCATTTGTATCAATGACAGTTGGTCTGGAAGTCATTGATTTTCGTTTAAAATCAAAGAAAGACGAAGTAAATCAATACGGAAATTCCGCTGGTTTTTTTTTACCATAGTCACAGAGTATATCTTTATTTCTGCCCTAGTTTCAGGCCTTCTACGCTATTCTTCCAGTGTTCTCACAAGGAAAAAGACTACTCCCGTCTGTCACATCCCACTAATTTCGGAACAAAGCAGCAGAGTCATTTCCGCTCTCCACCCTTGACCTTTAAATTATATTCTGCATTCGGTGTTCCAAGTATTGTTGGCTACTCCTCTGGCCATCAAGTAAGATTAGGCCGAATAGTTCTTAGTGGCGTGGACGAATGTCTGGGAATTGACTATTGAAGGAGTATTCATATATGGAGGTTTTCAGTCTTGCTTCCAATTATAGAAATCTGGGAAGTCACATAGGCTTGTTCTAAAGCTTTTTATACCGTCGGTATTTTTATGTTTGGCCCCGTGGTAGTGATCCTCTCCTACAAAATTTAACTTAAAACACGTATTTGAAGTGTGTTCTGTGAACGAGTGAACATATGCTTAATAATAATAGATCATGAATGTTTCACTTGTATTCATCACACACAAATTCAATATCAATATTAGTTTATATTGTTATATATATGTTGACGAGAGTGGAAATTTTAGATGACCAAAACATTTCAAATGCACCTGTTTTTCATGTAATATTTTCGTGTCGGTAACAATAGCCTGGATTACATCTCCTTAGACTATTATTAATAGTTAGTAAAAATTTATCAACTCTCTACGATTTTATAGCGCACGTTTAATTCATATACCTAAGTTAACAATGTAGGGAACATGTGGTTGCCGCTCCCAGACATCTTTACTCTTAGGTAACAAATCGTAACGCTACTTTTGATTCTTATTCCGCTAATACTCTAAGTGAGGCTACTACACAGTTTGCGTACACACACATATACATACATGCATATATATATATATAGCACATGAGTTGACTCAAGTGAGATGATGATTGTCACACACAAAAAACACAGGTACAGAGATAAAAAAACTCACTATTTAAAATTTTCGGTGGCTGCTGAACCACCTTCATCAGATAGGAAGACGAAAATATAAATAAATATATATATATATATATATATATTCGCACATACACAAAACGAAGGCACAAACAAGGAAACTCACTTGCTTTTTGAATTTTCGGTGCCTGCTGAGCCACTTTCTTAAGACATTTAGTGTTTTATTAGTTATATTTTTGAATGCATGTACGGTAGTTTCTTTGTGAACTACACAAATTATATAAGCAATCGGGAATGCATGGCTGTTGATGGCACACCCCCTGCCACACGTCTTTCCGGCGGTTTTCAGGGTATTACGTGGACCTAGACCCTTTTCTCTCACACTCCTCAATCTATCCTATCTCAAGTACGTCTCACCCCTTCCCCCCTTTTACCTTCCTTCACATTCTCTCTCCCGCCTCCTTCCTCCGAATGCAATGACTTCTTCATGTCGTGTGTGGCCGCCCCACCAAAAGTTCCTTCCATTGTACCCTATTATCGTTGATGCAGTGTGTGCTGCCTCAAAATTAACCCATAAATCCAAACCTTTGGCTATGGATACATAAGGGGAAGGGAAATAATTTCATTGCTTCAGTCAACCGAGGAATAATCCGATGATTTACGGGTCAAATATTTAAGCGACGCGGAAGATGATCCCCCTTTTCCCGGGCGGGGAGAAGGTTGACGGCGGCGAAGACAAATGAAACGTGGAATGCGGGAGGAATTATCGTCTCGCGCACTTGGGAAGCGGATCCTAATTCTCGCCAATTGTTTATCGTTCGCAGATTATTTCAAAAGAGGAGACTGTTCTCCCTTTCCAAGAAGGAAGCTGCTCCATGATTCGCGCTGAATGCATGCTGGAGGTAGATTTCATGGAATCGTGCTGCAAAAATCACGATGTACTAACACTGTCCGAAGAATTTTTATCGACCTTCCCCTCAGTGAGAAGTTTTTAGAGTCGTTCGGTGGCATCTAGTTCATTACACGAGACCGGCTCACTGCTCATCGTACCATTCACGTTCACGGTTTAAAAAATTCTAGACATGAACCGGGAAAAAAGATTGAAGGGAATTCTTCGCATGCGCAGTAATTAAAAAATAATTATATAGATTTAAAAAATGTAGAAAACCACGTTATTAAAACGGAATAAAATGTATGAAATAATTTCTCCTAACCTCCTACAGATTTATAACCCCACACAGATTCTTAATCCTAGACAGATTGTCGTGAAAATTTGTGATTGTAAATTTTGATGATGATGAAAGGTAATCTACCGGTAATTATGGTAGGTTTTATCGAAAATGAGTTTTAGCTTAGGTTGGCCGCGTAACATATACCTTTAACCCCTTTTCAAATCTGCTTACTTCCCACAACCTATCATTCTGTCCAAAATCTTTATTCCACCTTCCTATCCCTACCCCGCTTACCCGACATTCTGCCCTCTATTACAACCTTTAGCAACCCATTGCCTTTGAGTATTCCCCTTCCATCTTCACCTTTCCTGTCTTTTTCGGATCTATAGCAGCATAATGTGTGCGTAATGCATGACTTGTATCATGTGCATGTGAATGTATGGTGGTGGCTCACCCCCTGCCACACGCCCATGT
>WURS02000011.1:8589636-8627163 GCA_011762765.2 Rhinocypha anisoptera | reverse complement strand
CTCCGCAATTCCTCTCGCAAGCCGGTGAGCGTGGGTGCCAAGGCACCAAGCATTGGGAGTTCGCCGTTGGCTATAGGATATAACGGTCAAAATTCGGTTTTCTGTAAAATGTAACGGGATGCCCAATCATAACCGTTATTCCAAAACCTAGATACCGGCTGCATCGATGGTAATCCAAAATATTTGGCCTTCCATGCTGTTTTTATTATCTTTGAAATAGCAAGAATTTTCAGACAACTTTACGAAAGAATCTTCAATTTTACAACCTAGATGATTATCGAGGAATACGCAGTGTTCTAATTTATTTAATAAACAGATTTATCTGGTGAATGCAGACCAATAATGAATATAGATATTACTCGGGTCACACAAAGAGGTGAATAATTATATGTCGGCGCTGAATATCGAGATGACAGAGCCAATAGAGTTTCATGTTTAATATTAAATGAATATATTAAGGCCCGCGCCAAGTTATGGACTCACCGATGTGGGCAGACCTTGAGTGTAGAAAACCATCACCTTGTCCTGCGCCCTTGTGTTGCCAAATTGGTGAGCGAGACTTAATTTTTCCTGCTCCCCAAAACTTCGTACAACTCGTTTGAACTGTCCTGAAATTGTTTTCCCCTTTGCATCACGACACAGCGCGGCATTATACATATATTAAAGTACCATACCGCCCATACCATCTTTTAAAATCATAATCACTTAAACTAATTTTGACAAACTAACATCAAAATTTATTATAAAAACAAATGACTAAATTGTGAGCCCACTGCTCAGGTGGGTGAATGGAGAACTTTTGTATATTTTTTCTACTATTAATATTCCTCATAAATTGAATTGCTAAACAAAAGTGCACCCGTTGTGCCTGTAAAAAGTATAAAAATTTACAGATGATAAAGGTGATTTAGTTTTTTACTGTTGCCATAAGCATATCAAGGATAACAGAATTTCCAAAAGATCGGCCCTCAGAAAAAGAAAGTTCGTACCGAGAAGTGAGCCTTACACCAAAATAACACTATACGCGCAGAGAAGATTTCTCATCCAGCTCACCTTCGAACCTAACCTGTTTGGTGAAGACCAAGTGGGCTGAAGGTCTGAGGCTGCGTGACTTTCCGGGAGTTTAAGTATTACGAATTATCAAGGCAACCTAAGAATATGCGGACCCTTATGTTATAGCATGAGTAATTAATAAAAGGTACCTCTATATTTTTGAAAATATTATTTACTTTAAATCAAATTTTCTCTTTAAATACTTCCATAAACTTTTAAAAACAAATTAATCTCAAGGTTTTTGAGTAGAGAACATTGACTTACACAGGTTGTTGACATTTTTGATACGTTACGCTCTACGCTATTCTTTGTCATTTTTAACAGCAGCCGCCGCCGCAGTGTCCGCAGCCCTGCGTAAACTTCGTTACACGATACGAGGAAGCCATTACGAACATTTTCTTATTCTCCAATCCCTCTCATTCTATCATCAAAGGTCAGCCAATCAGAGTAGAGGAAGTGCCGACGTTTGTCAACTGTCGAAAGTTGTGATGAAAGAAGTTGGTCTGCAAATTAATAACATGGAATGGGAAAAGGTGTACTTCGCTTCAGGCGTTGATGCAGTGTCAGTTTGCCGATGTTCAGCCTAAGAAATAGAAGTCGTAGTTTTTGTTTCTCTTATGGCCGATGACGGTCGAAAATCAGCGTATTTTGACAATTACAAAGAGTAGTTTAAATGAGACTGGACGTACTTCGTGAATTAATTGCATTGTGTGTGGAGAGAAGTTTTGGTCCATCAGTAAAGTTGAAACAGCTTCAGTCTCTGATGAGTCGTGGTGGACTTAGTAAACGACTTGATATGTGGATTACAGGCAAGCTGGATTTGTCAAACCAAAAGGAAATTTTATTTAATGATTTGTATGCTGAATGTAAACACGCTGCCCCTGGCGCACGTCTTTCATATCAACTCCGCATACGTTTGGAAAAGTTGTCTCGCGAAGATAGAAAAGAAGTTGTGTCCAGAATTAAAGATGGTTGTGCTCCGTTGTTTCTTGCTTGCAAAAGAGGGCATGCCGAAATTGTTGAATATCTCATCGCCACCTGTGATGCTGACGTCGAGCAACGAGGTAATTCTCATAACATCTGCTAAGTACACTCTTTACTATTTCTTTCTATAATTATTTCAGAGAGTCAATTTAGATATTGAAAGTGACGTGAATCTAATTGAAGTGAATATTTGGGATTTGTAGCGTCTTATTTGTGTTTGGACAGGGAAATCAAATTGATAATTTTTTCTCGTCACCTTAATTTTTCTGAGGAAAAAGACAAGGTTTGGATTTGGCTCTTATTCGTGTATGTGCTTCAATCAAATTACGAAATACACATTCTTATGTCTCTAAATATTTACTTACAGGATTATACGAAGTACAAGATGATCGGTCTGTTCACTGCGTTACTCCGTTATGGTGTGCCGCCGTGTCTGGGCGACTAGTAGTTGTTAAATCATTAATAGGCCATGGGGCTCAAGTAGACGCTGTATCGGACACTGGGTCCACCCCGGTTCGTTCAGCATGTTTTATGACTCACTTGGATGTTGTTACGTACTTAGTTATTGAAGGCGGAGCTGATGTACTTAGACCCAATTACAATGGTGGCACCTGCCTCATCAACTCTGTGCAGAGTGTAAAATTGTGCCTATTTCTTTTGGAGGTACGTATTTAATTTTCGTCCTAGACCGTAATTACTGTAATTTGTTGGTATTTTCATTTCAAGAATGAACATACTGATTTCTCAACATATGGCAGTTTGTTTTGGCAGCTGTAAATTTTAAGTGATATTTATTTGTCATACAGTCACTATTTTACGTTCCATTCTAAGAGCATTCAGAATACCATTCTTTTGAACAACTTGACCCTATCATTCAATGGGTTAATCTTTATTGTGTGTAAACTATTATCAGTTAATGATGAATTCTGCTTTGATCTTTTGCAGCATGGTGCTCAAGTTAATGCCAGAGATATTCAAAATAAGACTGCTCTACACTATGCAATTCAAGAGCATAGGCTTGAAACCACTCTGCTTCTCTTGGATCATGGAGCAGATCCACACCTCTGTTCCCGATATGGAGATGATGCTTTGCAAACAGCATGTCTTAAGGTAAAAAGAAACATCTTTATTACCAAAGGTCGAATAACAAAGTAGAGTCAAAAACAGTATGTTATCTGTATTACATTTTAATAATACATAATAAAATGCAAATTTTAGTTACTGTGTATGAGTTATGACTCCATTAAATGTTAAGACCCTATAAGAACTCAAGGCATTAGAAGTCTTGTAATAAAATTCATGTAAATTTTATTTGTGAATTTATCATTGAAAGATGTTAAGATAATTGATATTGCTTTCTTACAATTATTGGTTGATGCTCTTCTTTTGAAATTTTTATGCTTACAATTTTTCAGGCTGATTAATATAAAATTCCATCACCGTAACGCTCGAACTCCAGAGAGAAAAGTATTGCTTTATCTATGTTGTAAATGTTTCCTTTCGTCTCTTACTGGCATCGAGCACTCCTGGTATTAAACTTTTAGAACTTAAGTGGAATAATGTTAAAATTAATTTTATTTTTCATGCATAGGAGCGTAATCCATACTCTTATGGGAGTGTGGGCTATAATGTTCATTTGTTCTCACTGGTGGATAAAAATCCATGTAGAGGAATTGAATGGCAAAAATAGAAATTTCTAATTAAGTTGTTCCTTAGGTTTAAATGGCTAATAATCAGATAATATCTTGTGTCTATAAGATGAAATATGGTTTGGAGCAGGTCTCATTTAGTTGTAGTATCTTTGTTTTAGAATCCGTGTTATGCTAGCCTGTCTTTTATTTCTTTATCATTACCAGGTTTGGCATTTTTCTATAATAATGGGGTCACAGTCTACTTTCCTTGTCCCCATACAGTTTTTCAATGCCTGTTGAAGTTAAATTTTAGAATTGTGTGTTGAGTCTTATTTTGTAATTCACGGTAAATTCTGAAACTTGATGAAACTGTGCTGGCCTCAGTGGTGGCAGTGTAACATCCTCATCCACCAATCCGGAGGTCACAGGATCGAATCCCGGCTGGATGGATTTTTGATTCCCCACGTAGGGCATGAATGGGTGTATGTTTCGTCCTTGTTATAAAAATACTATACTATCCACTGTAATTGGCCTCTTGTGCTGTGTGTGGTCAATTGCTAAATTATAAAATAAGGAATTCCATGTAATGGTAGGTTTAAAAAAAAAACAAAATACTAATACTTGTATTTGAAGCCAAATATTATTTCCTAACTTACACATTTTTTTTGGCGCTAGAATTTTTTTCTTTTCATTTAAAGTTCATACAGTAATAAGTTCTGCCATGGTTCCATTTCATATTTTGCAGGGCGCTACCCAAATATTTGAACACTTGTGCCAGCGAGTTGGCTATTCTCCTGACCGCATAGCAGATGCCCATGACTTGCTGGGGTCCACCTTTCTCGATGAGCATGGTGATGCAGCATCTGCCCTGGAGCACTGGCATGCTGCAGCAGAAATTCGAAAGAAGGCAGCTATAAAGGTGGTCGGAGTAAGCTCTTCCAGTTCAAGTGCAAGTACGAGCTCCAGTTCCACTTCAAGTTCACGTTTTTCCAGAACGACATCCAGTTCTGATGATAGTTCCATGGATACTGATGGCTCAGCTATGGAGTCTGAGGCTGAACCAGAGGATCCCCCTCAAGTTTCAGAATATGAAGCCAGTAGGGCGGCCCTATTTGAAGAAGTTGAGTTTAATTATTCAAGAATGACTCTTGAGGAAGTGTTGAAAATTGGTGCAGAAGCTGGTGCAGATGTATCTGAGTTGATGCACGATCGTTTCAACAGTCACCTTCCTGCTATAGACCCGCCCCTAGAGCAAGCAGATATTGGTGACCTTGATGCACTGCGACTTTACTCACTCCAGGTTTGTGTTAGTACATACTGAGTATTGATAGCAACCTGAAGTAAAAATTGCCAATGATTTCTTATGTTTCATAATTCAGCTTTCCTTAGTTTTTCCCTGATTAGGTTCCACATGACACTGCTTATTCTTTCATTCCTGATTTATACTTTGTGATTTTTAATAAGTGCTAATGGAATCATGAAATTTGTGATTTTCCACATTTGAGTTTCAAAAGAGGTACCTGGGCATCAGGGCACGGATAGTCAAATCTGTAACAGATATACTTTTTTTTCACACCCACTGCTAACTTTTGTCTATCACTCTGGAATGTGAGGAAGCAAAACTTTGTAATTGCATTTGAAAATAACTTTTTAATCACGATTCATGTTTCAAGAGACCATCAACTTCAGGTTGTATGCCCATAAAGTAAATCTGAACACTTTGACTCTTAGTGGATTGCTATGCTGAGAGCACCTCACATACAATTCTCCTTTCTAACTTGAAATGGGTCACTTTGTGCTTTTTGTTAGGGAAAAAACCAATGGTGTCTTTCTATTTCACTAATGCTGTACCAGCCAAATAGTCCTGTTATTACCAATGGCTACAGCTGTTGGTCATCTTCCACAATTGCCATTACTGGAGTGCTAATTGCATTACCACCTACTAGGATGTGCCCTTGGGCAGTTCTTTATTTTAAAATTATCGAATATATCCCTTTAAAAGCAGAAACTAAATGTTATGATGGCAGTATGGGTGTTTTGTGATGTTGAGCAGTTCGAAAATTTGATCCTTATATATGTTACTATCTTTATTTAACTTGACTGAAATTAAGTTTGTGATCTGTTGGAAATATCATCATCTCAAGTAATCAAATCCAAGATTTTTTTGTAATCCCTCTCCAAACTAGCCTGTCACATGCCAACCTCTTTGCACCCTTGTACTTTCTCACTCTAATTTATCTATTATTGTGTCTCTCATCTATAGGGTTCTTCCCTCCTAAAATTTTTTCCATTTAAGTTTTCACCAGATGCATTGTTTCAATATTTCTCCTATTATTTTCTCCCTAAATGTAATAATACTCTCATAACTTAAGGTATTGGCAATGATCTATAACTAGGTTTTCTTTTGATGGCTCTTTGAGATACTCTTTCATTTGTTCTACCCTATTGGTTATAATAATAATATTTTTATTAATTGGCTCATGATTTACATCAATCACCTATATTTCTATAAAGCAAAAGCAGGAATAAGTGTACAGAAATACTAGACAAAATATTATACGTATAATAAAATGCATACTTTTTTTTAAAATTTATCTTATATTGATAATTGTCTTTTGAACACTCATAGAGAACAGCTGAAAAAATCTAATTGAGGATATGAATTTGTGAGCATCAATAACAGGGGTGAATTTTGCATACATGGTTTTATACCAATCAGTGTTGAAATGCATATGTCTAGGGGTACATGATTTATACATTGTAGTAGAGGAGGACAGTCAATTAAGAAGTTAAGTGATTTGTAGATGAAAATAATAGTATTTTTCCAATGCCTTTCAGAATGAACTTAAATTTACAAGAGATAAAATATCATTATTACAGCATTCACCATATTTGAAACCTAGTTTGTGTTCATAGAGTTGGAGAAATTTGTATTGAACCTTCTCAATCTTTGTTGTAATGTGATAAAGAATGTACAACTGAGTGTATGGTGCTCAGACCCCTCGATTGATCACCATCCTAATTTTGCAGTCTTAATATTTGAGCAGCTCTCCAAGCAGTCTTCTCATCTGCCGACCTTTACATAACTTTGTAATTCCTAACTCTACTTCTCTCCATTATCTGCTGCTCATTGTCATTCTTAGACTACCCATGTGGTTTCTTCCAATATAGTTTTCCTTAAACCATAATGCCTCCATATGTGTCATATTAGTTTCCATTTTCATCTCGTAACTGTCTGTAAGCATCTCTTTTCACTGGTTTCTTTGGAATACTTCATCATTAGTCACTTAGTCTGTCCATTTAATTTTCGAAATTCTTCTGTAGCACCACATTTCCATTGCTTCCAACCATTTCTTCTTTGAAATGTTCTTAGGCATAAGAATTTTACAATGGTTGATCTGTCCTTTCCAAAGGAAATGATAAATTCCTTCTGATTTGTGACTGTTAAAGTATTTACTCCTTGATAAGATGGCTTTATTTTCCTTTTATGCAGACCTTTATTCCTGCTGTTGAGGTTAATAAAATTAAGAGTGACTTGCAACAATCATGATTTATCAGGTGTATTTTGTGCTCTGTGTCATTCTGTGTTTGAATCTTCTTTATTTTTAAAAAGTGCATTATCAATAAATTCATCATTTATTGCATATGATATTGACATACAACATTTGTTTCATGACCCCAGGATCTTTTAAATCCTTGTAATTTAATATTATTCTGCTAGTTCGAATTTTGAATATCCCACAATTTTCAGCAATTGACAAGAGGCAAGCGGGTATACTTTTCACATCAACTGATGAATGATACTCATACTGTTTACATATAAGCTTAAGCATGAATTTTAGAATTTTGATTCACAAAAGAAGTTCTTCATTGAATGGTAGTCATAAGATCACTTATCTTTGCTGAAAAATATGTATGGCAAAATTGCTATGGTTACAATTAAAATTATTTTGGGATGAATCAAGTTTGTATAATGGTTCTCATGCATTTGAAATAAGCATATACAATAACTATTTATGGTATCAATAGCAGTTGTGCAATTTATTAGTTAATTTATTTCCCTCACAATTCAGTCTTCCATCACCTTTTATGTAAATTAAATAAATTATAGAGCATTTGGTTACGATTTTGCTGAAAATTAATATTTGCCTTGATTTGCATTTCCCCTACATTCTACACTTTGTCCCCCTCAAAAATGTTATAGAGGTTTTGTTGAATTCATTAGTCAGACTAATTTGACTACCAACAGAGTTTTGTTAAACTCTTGTGCTTAAGATGTATTTTATTATTGTCCCTCTTTTTTTAAAGTGAAATCAGAAGGTTCTCTTTTCATCAGGTTTTTGAGGCACTTCATGGGTCATCAACATTCTTATGCCCTGCATTTCCATTGATTCCAGTCATATTTTCCCTGTGTGTTCTGTAAATAGCCTTCCTCTTAATTTTCAATGTATTTTATTAAAGAGGGATGGTTTATATATGAGGATATATGGCAATTCTTTGTATCACTATTATCTCATAATCAGGGGCAAGATATGCTTGAACTTAAACTTCCCTCTCTCTCAATATTAGGGTAATGTGAGATCATGATAGCCAGGTGAGTATATAGTTATTGAATAAGGGACCAGGGTTCAAGTCCCATTGATGCCTTTCTCTGGACACCCTGAATGATTTCTGGGTACCAGATCTTCCTGGGCAACCACATGCAGCTCAGGGAAAGGAACTGTCCCTTCTACCCTTGTGTAGATTTCCACACTCCACTTGGCTAAATGGACTCTACCTACACCTATCAAACTGACGTTAGGGTTAAATACAGCAGTAGAGAATTTGGTATCTCAGCTGGAATTTACTTGAAATATTTGCACGAACTCTTAGGGATAGGAATACAGACATCTGTTATGTATCTTCCTCTAATTTATGTATTTAAAGTTCTTTACATATAATTCTGTGATGCTTAAATTCTTCACTTTGGCATTTCTCAGGTTTGTGAAAGGGTCCTTGGACCAGCACATAAAGACACAGTTTTTAGGTTGATGTACAGAGGAGCTGCTTATGCTGATGCCTTGCAGTATCAGCGGTGCATTGACTTGTGGCGCCATGCATTAGAAATCAGAGTTGCAAAGGATTCAATCCTTTATGGAGACACTTGTTTCACCGCTCAGGCCCTTGTTCGTCTATTTCTTGTACTTCATGAAAGACAGGTATGGTTCATAGTTTACATTTACTACAATTGAACTATTAACTATGAAATTATTTTTATCCTCAAAGTTAGAGAAAACAGTCAAGCCCTTAATAACTATTATTTAACCATTCATGCTTATGACTTGTATTATTCCCTAAGATATAATGGTATATATATATATATAAATTATTTCTGATATCTGAATTTGTTTCTAATTCATGCTTGGCCTTTAGTAAAAAACCATGACAAGGAAATAATAATAACTTTATTTGTCCAAAGATCACATTTAGCATGGACATAGGACATATCAAAATACGATGCTCATGTTTAATAAAATATTATGGTTATTTACAGTCATGGAACACATGGTGATAATAAATTAGTACAATTTATTTTGAATTATGTAAAGATTCATTTACCAAATAAAATAATTTTTCTTTCAAGAAATTCTGTCCATTGTTTAAATGCATTAAGATATTAAATATCTTTTATTCATTTGGGTAGTCTATTATATATTTTAATGCCCAATTCCCTAGGAGCCAACTTGTTTGCACTTGTTCTCACAATACATTGGTGAAGATTTCTAAACCCTTTAATTTTGTAATGATGAAAATCACATTATAAGTATCTTAAATTGGCTGGTGTCAGTGACTTCCTATATATCCTATTGACAATATTTTTACCATTAACTCATTTTCCTGGTTAAGAGAATTATTTTTAAATTTTTTCAGGGTGCTTCAATGGAACGGAGTTCAAATGTTCATGTTGATGTTCGAGATGGTGGTGTTTTTGCACAAGATAGACTTAGACATGAGGATGCTCTTGGTACTCTTTGGTTGCTTGCTAGACACTTAAAGGAAGGTCACAATCTGCTGCTGATTCATCCCATACACAAACGTCAGCAAGAGGCAATGGATAGAACCTTAAGATGTGTGACTCATCTCATGCATTTGGCTTTAGCTAATGCACCAACACCTCATGATAGGCATTTAGTTATTCAGGCTATAAAAGTAGCTGTTGCTTCAAATGTGCGCACATCTCAAGGGGATACATTGTTGCATCTGGCAGTGTCACGAATGCATGCAATGCGTGGTGGTTACTTTGCAGCAGCTGCCGTTGGTGGGCCTGTTCCATTTCCAGATGAAGGTTATTATTGGTTTTTTCTATAAATGTAATTTTAGTGAACTACCATTAATTATTATTCTTAAAGCACTTTTGTCTTGTTTAAATGAGCCATTTTAAAAATACATATGTATTTCATCATTATACCCAGTGCAACAGCATTCTTGGATGTAAAAGGATTTTTCTGCTCAAATGTTTGTTCAGGACAAGCTATATGTAGTAGTTTTATTATGAATTGGAGGCATTTCTAGAATTATTTTTAAAGTTTTTTTTTCGGTAAATAGAAGTTAACATATTTTTTTACATTTTGGATTGAAGCTAAATTTCCTTGGTTGGTTTTAAAAATTTTAATTTAGCATGTAGTTTGTTTGATCAATAAAATTTTCTGTCATTATATTCAAGTGTTCTTTCAGATTGCATATCCAACA
Organism: Rhinocypha anisoptera; assembly: GCA_011762765.2. Classification (NCBI taxonomy): domain Eukaryota; kingdom Metazoa; phylum Arthropoda; class Insecta; order Odonata; family Chlorocyphidae; genus Rhinocypha; species Rhinocypha anisoptera. The sequence continues at coordinate 8,616,766 of WURS02000011.1, read as the reverse complement.
AGATCCATTCAAAAAATTTCCTTTTCCATCTGAGAAAAAGAGAAAGTAATTCCTTTTACTTAGTATCCAACATTTTCATTGTTTTAACTGTGAAAAATCAATTTTACAAATGCTGTCCTGAACAAATAGGGAAATGATTGACAGTTGAGTGTTACTTTTTTAGAATTTGTAAGCCTAGTGTTGCATGTTTAATGAAACTCAATCATTTTAGTGCTCAATAACTTAGGCTATTAGTCTAACTTCTGCAATCCCTGTATTTATAATAAACTGAATAGCCTTTGGCCATTCAGATTGTGGTCTTATTCCCTATTTTTTTTCAGAAAGAATCTCATTAAAAATTTCTTTTGTAATTTTCCCATGAAGGATAGTTACTGGGGTAAAGGAAGTAACACTGCTGTTTCCACATGAATATTTATTTGTAACAACCATAGGTTCATATCCATGCTACATTATCAGATGGTGATACATCATTGACCTGACGATGTAGCATGGCTACGAAACCATGGTCATTACAAATAAATATGTGGAAACAGCAGTGTTCTTCCTTTACAAATAATGCTATGATGGATTTCCACAAACTTCTGCCTGACACTGTGTCAACATATATATAGTTAATGTTTGGAATTAAATATGTAGCTTAACTTTCTTTTTGTAGCATATATGGGAATTGTAATTAATGTTTCATAAAATTACATGATTACACCATTGCAATTGCCCATGTTTAAGTTATAGCGATCATTAATTACTCTTCCTCTAAAATTAATCACTTTAATTACTTTCCTCAGTATTAAGTTATTTATGGATAAAGTTAAATTGTCATTCTAGATTATTAAGTTGGCATCAGGTAGGAAAAAAAAAGATTAAGGTAACTGTGTACTTCTGAAGTAAGTCGGTTGTAGTCCACAATGAGCACAAGTGTAATACATTAAGCTGAAATTTGAGTTGGCCATTATGATAAGGTAAGGGGATGATAGATTTTCATCTGCACTATCTATAAAAAGAGATAAAATAAAATGGGCATTTAGAAAATGGTTATTATGCATACAAACTGATAAAATGATACAGGTTGAATAAGAGACTTATTTTTGTCCCTTATTCCTAAAAAAAAGAGGTCGTGGTAGCCCAGCGGGTAGAGTGCTTGACTAATGACTGGGGGACCCGGGTTTGAGACCCGGTGATGACTCCGGACACCTTCAGCTAAACCCAAGCTGAGTGATTTTTCGGGTACCACATCTTTGTGGGAAACCATAGGTGGCACAGGGAAAGGAACTGGCCCCTCTATCCTGATGTGTGAATTTCCACACGCTGTGGGCTTAGTACTAGGTGGGCTGTACCCTCACTTAACTTACCAACCTTCGGGTTGAATAATGTGGTATTCCTAACAAGGTTAAAATGACAAAAATGTTTCCTAAATAATATATCACAATTAAGTCTTGCTCCCTGTGTGAGATTTGTTACCATTGCATATTCATGGGCTACAAATATTTTGGTACATTTGCCATTGATAGAATAAACTTCTTGATTCTATCAGTTTTCAAATAATAAAAATGTCAATCAACAATGGACATCAAGTGACCAATGCTTCAAAGTGTATGTGAATTAAATGACAGTAAATGTTTTTAATGTTCTAATACAATTTTGAGGGATGAAAATATTTTAGAATTAATGAGTGAATGAATCATAGTACATAGTTCAGATTGAATACAGGTAAAACCATGATTCTGTAAAATTACAATTGTATTCAAGTATAGCCAGCATATCATGCCATTGTGAAAATTTAGTCATGCAAGAAAAGCATAGCAAATAAGTAAAATTTAATGCAAAATTTTACATATCTCTCATTTTCAATTTGGTAGCATGAATATTTTCTGTTGATCATACAGGTGAAAAACTTATTAAGCATCACAGATGGTAACATAATTCATATTTGAATACTGTAATTTAGTTTTCATAAATTTCCTCTGTGATTTTTTTCACTCTTAGATTTAAAAAAAGCTGCAAGTGTTAATTTTTATTTCAGCACTTTATAGATATGTTCCAAATAGTATTGGGATTATGTTTCCAATAGCAGCCTTATAGAAAAAAATATCACAAGCAAAGGAAAATGGTGCCACTAATAGCTTAAAAATTTAATTGATTTGCTTTCTTTCATGGCAAACATTTAGCCGGTGTGGGTGGCATCCAAGGAATTTTCCCATGTCTAGATGTGATTCAAGCTATCCTGGAGTGTGGTGCACCTGTTAACGCAAGAAATGAATCTTACTCAACTCCACTACACGTTGCCAGTGAGGTTGCAAACTTCAACCGGGAGGTATGTTCCACAACCTTATCCCTGCCTTGCATATTTGTTTCTACTTCACTTTATAGTTTCTTACATCATGCGCCTCCTCATGGACTACCATCTTAATGTGGTGGAATGGCTTGTGCATTTAGTTGATCCCTAGTGTTTGCACTGGCTAGAGCAATGATGGTTTCTCTGGCAGAGTCACTCATGCCAGATAAATCAAAGGGTAGAAAGCAAACAAAAGATAGTCCAGACAGAATCTGTTCCTCTGTAGGGTTTAGCTGCAAAAGCATTTGATCCACAGATGGGTGGCCATGTATGTGATGGTGCCTCATTAAAAACACTAATCTTTCAGTGGTACCAATTTTTTTGTGAATATTTTGGGAACTTTGTATGCCTTTATATAAAAATTCACTATTTGTTATTTATTATTAATTATCACTTTTGTTTCATGATGTTCTTTCTGCTTTTGAATGGATAAAAATCCATTTTTATTTCTAATCCAACATAATTTTTGCAGTTTAACCTTTTGAATGTCCTGTGACAATATAAATCATCATTGACACTTCAAGAACATGCTGCAAATGATGGTATATTGTCACATGACACTCAGAAGGTTAAAGAAGGCAATTGGATATCCACCTCATTTATCTTCCCGAATACATTAGTTAACATAATTGATTGAAATGATCCTTGTCAACTATCACTATATTTACGACTCAATCTCAGTTCGGTATAATCAGCTCAGATCGCTTTGGTGAATCAAGAAAACCAAGTGTATCAGTCTAGGACATGAGATGAAAGAGCCTGCCTGCTTGAGAGGTCAGTCTGAGGTTTCAGACCGACCTGAATATACCAGCCTGAGTGGTAGGAGGAATGGACTGAAGGGAGTAATGTAGCACATATTGTTTCATCTTTATCTTTGGAACATAACATCATGGTTGAACTCTTTATCTAACTTCACAGACTGAAGTTAAATTCACTTAACCATAGTAAACAGTTTTCAATATGCTGCCACCTCCTCCATCTCACCATTGCACCAAAAATTTGTCAGTGACAACCCTCACTAAGTGCTCTTAAGAAAATATATAGCGCCAAATGTGCTTTTACAGGAGTGTTTACAGTCCATCATAGAATATAAATAAACTGAAAACTAGTGATTGTATAATATTATTGTCTATAGATCTCATGTATGAGATACTTAGTTCAGGAGTCAGGGATTAAATCCAAAGTACTTAATCATTGAATAATGGCAAAAAAATGATTTTTCCCATTTGGTTATAGAATTCTCTTATGTTTTATAACATTTACATGTGAAGTATTCTTTAAACATGGTTTAAAATTTTTATTGACGAAATATCATATATTTACAGGTAGTAAAATTGTTTTAAATACTAGAGCTTTCCTGGTTAGTACATTCAATAACTTGGCCATGATGCAACCTGCAAATCCCTTTTTAGTATCTTAAAAGTAAACAACCAAAACTTGCAAGTTTTTCTTGCGAATTTCGGTTGTTTACTTATTATTGTTATCTATTAAATATCACCCCTTTACTCTCTAACTTTCATTCACATGCCTTTCTCTATTATAGTGACATCATGTAAAACAATATGTGGCTGACTAGCAGCAGCATTTTTGTGAGTGGGCAGTATTTTCTATTCCTTCCAATCACAGCATGTCTTGTGATTGGAAGGACAGTTGATTCTTAGAATGCCAATGAGATTGGTTTATTTTGCATTTTATTGCCAGATCAAACTTATGAATTTAAGGAAGAAAAGTGTCATGGAGGAAAATTAAATAAGGAGAGGCTGACAGTTTTGTTGTGTTGCCATGAGAGGGGTTCTGACAAGCTGATAGGGAAATCTAAATTGCTGAAGTGTTACAATAATGTTAGAACCTTTCCCTGTCAGTACACCACTAACCCTGTAGCATAGATGACAACAAACCTTTTAAACCTTTCTGTGTAGTTTAGATGCCAAACTGGGAGACAAAAATGAAAAAAATTCACTTTTTGTTGACCACCACTGCACATCCCATCGATACCAGATACTTAAGAAACAACCAGGTAGAATTTGACCCAGCAAACATAACAAGTCATCTTCAGTCACCCTTTGACCAAGGATTCATCCAATGTTTCAAAAAATAATATAGAAAGCTCCTGGTTCAAAACAGACTGGCCACCCTGCAAACAGCTGAGTAGAAGATAGAAGCTTGAGACAATAGAGCACAATACATACCTTGCACTACATCAAAAATGTATGGGATTCTGTGAGCAAAGAAAACATCACAAGTTGCTTTAAACCAGCTGGAATTGGCTATATAGTGCCTAGCATTACGGTTGACTACCATTCTGCTAATATTGCGGTTTGCCAGACTATGTCAATGAGATTCATGAGCAGGAGTTGGAGGAAAGAGAATTGTTGAATATGATGCAGAGCAAGGAACTGAGCCTGATACAATTCCAACTCAGGTTAAAGTGGTGAAGAATATGGAGTATGTTTGCCATAACTTGATGAGTGTTTTGGGAGCAGATGTTGCTTTGAGGCTCCACGCAAAACTCTAGGCAAAAATATTAGACATCGAAACAACAAATAAAAAAGAAGAGTACCTTGAAAAAGTTTTTTATATTACTTTAAACTGAATATTATAAGAAATCTTGTAAATAATTTTCACCAAATCAGACATGATGTGGTGGAAGAGATTCATACTGAAAATAAAAACAGCACTTTTCCATCTTTTAAAGTTTCAAATCAACCAATTGACATTATATGTAGGTCTATATTTCTAGAGAAATCTAAATACTGAGCTCAAAATTTTTATTAATGAATCAAAGTGAAGTGACATTGCTTTGATGAAATCACGTACCTCTCTGGAGAGCCATGAAAGATACCTAGTTAATTTAATTGGTTTAGTAATTTGGTGACCATTTTGTTAAACCTATGTGTGAAAAGAGTAAAAGGAAAAGAGAGAGATGAAAACGTTGGAAAATAATTTTTATGATGTATTAAGTATTTATTAAGTAAGTATTAAGTATGAAAATTATTAAGTATGAAAATTATTAAGTATGAAAATTATTAAGTATGAAAAAAGTATTTATGATGACTTTTTACCTCTGATTGCAATTACCTGTATTGTAATGTTTACTTTCCTGGTTAATACGTTTATTTTTTGTCCTTTTGAATAATATACTAACCATGTTCTGCTATATTTGTAACTGTTCCTGAGATGTGTATGCTGCACTGCATAATGTAAGTATGAATGACAGGAATTGATAAGTTCGATCTGTGTTGGTAAACCCATTGTAACATGCCTGTTTGGTACTCAAATTTCAGATCAGATTAGGTTTAGACCAATCTGATGTCACTTGGTAAACAGTGCATGACTTGGCCCACTAGAAATGAATATCATGCCTCTACTGTCATGTTCACATTAAATCCTTGTAAAATCAGACCAAAATCAAATAAGAGGACCAATATGGTCAGGAGAGTGACATGGAATTCGAGGGTGATATTGAAGGCAGGGAAGAGAAGGTAAAATGAGAGACAAAGAAAATAAATAGATATATTAGAGTTAATGATACAAGATTTAAGGATAATGGGGATAGATCCACAATATTAAGGCAAAATGTAACTTAACACGTGTTGTCATATACTATTAACTATGTGATCCAGTATTAAAATTTATCAGGTATACTAATTTACTATTTTCTAAATGTAAAATTAGTCCTTGGAGTCTTTCTTGGCTGGCAATATCAAGAAAAGGTAAGAAGTCATTAACTAAAAGACACAAACTTCTGGGAATTTTGTAATTGAAAATAAATGTTGAGTTGTGTATAAATATGAAGAACTTGAAGGGAATGTGGTTTATCTGGAGTCTTGTCACTTGAAAAATATGTTAAATGCAGAAATTTATTGAAATTACCACCCTGTCATTTATTGACTCATTTGAAGGAGAGACTTTATTTTATTACTTTGGAATTGTGCATCTAGGATCTTTGCTATTATTCACCAACAAAAGATAAAAACTTAGAATTTCTTTTTGTACATGGACTCTTTGTGACTGGTCATTCCTGGTACCATAATATAACCTCATCATAGAGTGTTTCATTACTCCCCATGAAACTTAGAAAAAATAGTGTTGGATTTACATGAAAGACTTATTAAATCTTAGGAGTGGCCACCCTTTGAAGGCATCAACATGAAACACATTGTGAATGTGAAACCATTCTACAATACATTTCTCTGAAAAAGTGCCTGTGCTTCTTTGTTATTCCTTTTATATCCATAAAGGTGACTTAATTTATAGCCCACAAATCTTTTAAAAATCTTATTGCAAAAATTAAAATTCATTAACTTTTTTGAGATATTCATATTTCATTGTCAGATATTTTGTGCCAAAAAGTCAAAAGTGAGAGCCTAAATGTTAATAGAATTGGGTTAATTTCAATATTTGTTCTTCCATGAAACAGCTTTAATTAAACTTTTTCAGGTCCTCTCATTGCTGCTTGAATATGGTGCTCACTTAGATCAGCCTAATCGTACTGGTTTGGAGCCAGTTGTCATGCTGCGTTCTATACCTGATGCTGAGAATTTTCGTCTTGTTCAGTACACATCTCTGAAATGTTTGGCAGCAAAGGTGGTAGTTAGGCAGTGCATTCCGTACTGGGGTGGGCGAATACCAAAAACGCTTGAAAGTTTTGTCCGAATGCATGAATGGTACTAACACTTGTGAGAATGTTGTGTATTTTGACTAATTATATTAAAGTTAAAAAAAACTATAAAGAGTGAAGTTTAGGCTTAATTCATTCTTTGTTTATCTCTCTAAATTAGAGAGTTTTAGGTGTTTTTTTCCTATTTTTGGAATCCTACTAAGAGACCTCAAAATTAATGCGAATCAAAGTTGACTTCTTTTTGTGGGAACAGTTGTATTCAATCGAAGAAATGTGGAAGGTACTGTGCCTGCTGTTCTGCAACTGAAGTTCACCCTTTATCTAGCTGTGGAAGGCATTTAATAACTTGTGTATTGTATTCAACAATTGCCACCTGTTACATTGGCTGCCAAGATCAATGTATTTTGGAATATGCATAAGTGATATTAGGTACGTTTTTAAAATATTTATTGTAAATTATCTTGAAGAATTTTCATTCAAGTATGTATAAATAAAACTTAGATATCCTGGCAAGCATGACTCCTATTAGCTGTTCTATAGCTGTCCATTGCTACTGCCATTTTGTTGCCCATCGATAAATATTTTTGATATCACTTGTAAGTAGGCTTGTGTTGAGGCTCGAAAGCAATTTAGATCGGATTGAAATTTGGGATGCTTAAAGGATCTGCCTAACAAGTATTGTATATTAAATGCTATTAAAGTTACCTTATGTACATACTAGCTGTAAATAATAATTGTTAATGTTAATGAGTTGTGCAGAGTTTAATATCCTCTGAAATAAAAATTCAATTTAAATATCTACTTTTTAATGGTGTAATTCGTATAATGCCTGTTTCATTGTAAGATTAAGGATATATTTTACCATTACAGTAAACCAATTGTTCTGTGTATGTATTTTTTATTTTTGTGTGTTTTATGAATTTCCATTCTTTGGAACTATTATCCATCCAAAATATCTTAGGGACTCACCCTTCGAGAAAACCCAGCTCTTCGAGCACCTTCCTACCCCCATTACAAATGGGTCAGGGCATGTATGCTTGGGGGGCATTCAACATGGCATTGTCGATTGTTTCAGTGGTGTTTTTCTTAAGTTTTGTATTCCTCAAAGGCTGGAAGACAAAGGGCTATGCTCATAAACTTTTCCATAGGGTCCCAGCTCAACCACTCACAATGCCACAGGGAAGTCAGTAAACGCACTCCTTAATGCATTTGGCAATATATCAGACAAGGAGGAGCTCACTGCAAGATGGTCAGGAAGTAAATCATCTTTCTGCCCATTTATCCACACCCTCTTCACTTATATTGGCTCCAAAAAGTCTTGCGTTTGTATATTATATCTTCAACCACTCCCTCAGTCATAAATATATTTTGGACATATAATAGTGATATAAGATTTCTCAAAAGTTAATGATCAAAATGCTATCCCTCATTCATTTTAATAACTTGTAACATCAATCCTTCAAGTACTTGTGCAACATTACAAAATCTACAACCTTTTTATTTCATCATTTTATTCATCCACCCCAAGTGCCTTTTCCCTCATATTTTAGTTCTTCTAGTCACTTTTCTATTTCAAGTTTCCATTTACTCCCTTTCCTTACATGGTCCAGTACTTAATTTCTTTTCCTCTAAATCTTTTCATTTTGCATCCATTGTTGTACTTTAACTGAAACATTAGTTTTCTTTCATCCTAACATGGACATTCATTAGGTCTGTTTGATAGGTGAGATTATAGTTCACCTCTTACTCAGCTCAAAGTACCCAAGTGATATTTGCTCATCATGATAAGTGGAACTGTTAACATCCTTATTCTGCCTGTAGTTTCTGAGAAACCATTGGTATCAAGGACAAACTTGTAAAGGAGTCTTGGTTTTTCTGGATACCAAGGCATTAATAGGAGTCAAACCCAGGTCCCTCATTCAGTTACAAGAGTGACATCCGTACTACCGTACTCTTACGCTTTAACAGACAACTTTTAAATAACTCTTGACCTTCATGAATACAAGAAAGAACTGTGATGCAATCAATGGATAATTCTTTGCATTTATACCCTTATGAGGATATGGATGTTAAAACCAAAATTTCTATTACCGGACAAGGTTTTTATTTAATAAACTAAGTATAGGCATAAATTTGAAATTTCTATCACTTCTAAAAATTATCCTCCTGTAAATGTACACTTTTCTCATAGCATTGAGACCATAATTCCATGGCCACCAAGAACATTTCAATAGGGGTCCTTATCTTCCACTTGAAAATGAGCAGATTCACATACCATCCAGTGCATAGATGTTGCATTCACATGGATTAATTCCTGGAATGATTTACATCAGTAAGGATATGTGACTCTATAATACTCCATCTATCTGATTCATAATTTCATTCATAATCCAGATTCTGATATCATAATTGACCTTATCAAAAATTAGGAAATACTTTGGAGAAGAAAAACAAATGGCATGTGTAACTTTAAAATTAATTTATTGTCATGTTGTTTTTATTTCACTCAAGCTTGCAAAACCAACAAGACTATCACAGCTATTGTATCTAATACAAATATAAATACGAAAGAGTTAAACCTAATACAGTAGTCAGCCATTGGTTTGAGCATGCTGAATGTTGACAGCCACCAACTGCTGTCAGCGAAAAACTGTCTACGACATGAATTTTCCATCCGACATTAGAATGCGTGAAGCTGTTGTAGTAAACAGTGTCTGGCCATGATGAATTTGGAGTGATTTCTAACATACCAGCTTCTTCTTCTGTTAAAAGAAAAAAACAGGAGTACCATTAGTGATAATTGGTGGCCTAAGCATAATACAGATAATGAATTATGCCAAAGCATACACCACCACAGTAATGATAACCTCGTGAGGAGAGATTGCAGTGAGTCCTGGTGTGTGTTAGATTCACACTTTTGAGGTAAGTGTGCAAGTTTCTTTCACTAGAGTTTCATTTCCAATTGCATCTAGAAAACTATGCCATTAGATTTTAGTCTGGAGGAATCCAAATTTTAGCTTTGGAGGATCTTTCAGTAAATACCTGAATGCTAATCACCAGTATAACACCTATATTCACTAGGGCTCAAATACAAAAGAAAATGTTTCTGCCTTCACTTAGTTCAACTCCATGATAATAAATGGGTGAAATAACTTAACACTTTCACAAAAAGAATTTATGTGGAAATGCAGATTTTTTTCCCATTTAAAATTCCAGAAAAATTAACTATTTCATTTGAAAGAACAAGCCTCACAAGTTTGCTGTATAGGATATAAAGACTCAAGTTGTTTTGTTTACATTGAATGTGTGAAAATACTAATATGTAATAGAATCTATCCCAAAATAGCATTGAAATATGTTTAGCTAATGGAAATAAAGTTCTCTTTGAATTTAATAACCTTTTAAGGGTTCAGAAAGTTTAAATTACATTATTAAAAAATCCGCGTTCATCAAACCTAAAGTCTGATTTGATAGATGAGGGTTGAGCTCCCCTAGTACTAAGCCCCTTAGGCATGTGAAAAATGATGCACTAGGGTCAGTTCCTTTCCCTGTGCTGTCTGTGGTTTCCCAGGAAGATATGATTTTCAGAAAATCACTCAGCTTGAGTTAGGCTGGAGGGGACCAGAGGCATCACAGGGTCTTGAACCCTGCTAGCTTCCTCATTACGTAGCCACACAGTACCCACTCGCATACCATGTTCTCAATTGCAAGATAAATTGCATAGTTACAGGATAGCCACATTTGGGCTGTCTTGAACAAAGCCATTCAAAAATATACAAATTCCATTCTTTCTTTAATGTTTCCTTAATAATTATATCTTTTAATTTGAGTCATTACAACTGTACCATAACCAAACAATATTGAAGGTCTTACCTTTGTCACACTTATAAATTAGAGAGCGATTAAACTTTTTAAAATCTGTGAAGTCATCATCACGTCTTCTGTCTCTTTCAGTACTGTGGCGAGCAAGGCATAGTGGTCCAGCTGTAAGGTAAACAGACCATTAACTACTTACTATTTGATTTAATTATTTTTATCTTTTGATGTTGTGGACACTATGCTTTGGGCTGGGTCTTGCTCTCTTGTTGGTCTTGTAGAAATCTGATTTCCATGAGACCTATGAACGTTGCGAGACACTGCCAAATGCTTTCCAAAATATGTGCCCATTTAAGTGTTTCTGTTATTTTGTTCCTTGTACTGTTGTGCATCACCATGTATGCTACACATCATAGTTCTTTATAATTTAAAATTAGTTTCAGGTTGGAGTAGTAGAGAGATAGGCAGGAGATTTGAACATCAAATGTAGCAGCCAATGGTAATGTGTCATTCATGGTAAAATTATGAAGATGTAAGGAGATAAGTCCTTAAGATCTCATGAATGATGACAAAAATTATCAAGAATTGCAGTGTTCATACCTTGGAAAAACCAAACCAAAAGGCATTTTTAAAATGCATTATTCTTACTATAAGGTAAAATGGTATTATGACATGCTGAAAGTGAAAAAATATAAATTTTTTTTTGAAATTCCATCAATTGAAAGATGACCTCCAACTTGTAAGAATGATTCTTTTTGTAGGAGCACTTATGAAAAAGTGATACATAATATTAAATTTATAAATCAGTTGATTTTTCTAGAACTACCCATTCATATTATTATGATGCTGTATATAGTTGTCCAAGTAATACATTCTGAATTTAAGTGGTGAACAACTTCTATCAGATGTGGAAGGCATGGAGAAAATATGGGAAGGATGGAATACGGTGCAGTTTTTAAAAACAATGGGAACCTAACTTTGATAGAATCAAGTGTAGTGAGTAAGAATATATTTATTGAAATTTCTAATTATTTCCTAAGGAATTCCTTGGTTTTTCATCAGTTTTATTCCCCAATTTTCCCCATAAACCTTTATATTCAGTTTAACTTTTATTTGGTTTCTTGTCTCCATCTTGAAAAGAGGATAGCACTTGGTAAATTATGCTAGAAATTATGATTTGACTTGCAATGGAAGGTAAACAGTAAAGTACCATCAAAGTGAAAGCTTTTGCATGTTTCCACTGAATCACTCTAATTAACTGTAATACGGAATTCAGTATTGGTAATAAGGAATAAGTAATTGGTAACATTCAGAAGCTTATGTCCATTGAAATAAAGTCATAAATCATGTATCCTTATGCTTTGCTGCACAAATTTTTCAGTTGAGGCCATTTTAAGCTAAAATGTGTGCCAATTAGAGCATAGAAAAGAAGAAAACACTTCTCTGAAGTTAAATTTTGTAAAGTCACTCCTGAAGTATGGACTTTTAAATTTGTATGGGACAGTACTATTGTTTGAAATGATTTTTTAGTCCTTACCAGCAGTAGGTCTGGCCTGACCTCTTGTTGAAAATTGCACACCTGCAAGAACTCTGGCCTCCTTATGCCTGCCTCTTGCTCTATTTTGATTCCGATCAATTCCCCCATGAGGTTCATCTGTGATGATTAAGGGGTGGTAAGCTTCTGGACTGTGGGGGTCATTGCCTCCCCTCACTTCAAAGGTATACCTTAGGCCTCTTTTTAAGTACAATTCTGGAGCCAAATAACCATTAATATACCATGAAAATCCGGGAGATGCCATTCCTGCAGGATGAAAATATATAATGCCTATTATCTTCATCTTAAATTACTAAAATATTTACATGTCATTTCATTAAACACTCATCACCTTATACATAAAGTATATTTCCTGTGCACCTGCATGCTGTTGTTTCATATTGTAATTTTTATCAGAAGTTGAAGTACTAAAAGTAAAAATATATAGTGCTCCTATTGTTATCATTTTTATAAACTTTATTTTTTACAATGTTTCTTACAAAAGACCATTGCACTTATAAATAATCATTAAATGGTGTCCTCATCAGTATAACTATAAATATATGATTGAGAGAGTAAAATCCATAAAGTCCCCTGAAAAATTTTCATCTGTTACCCCCCATTATCCAACAATCCGAAAGGAAGTGACTACAGAATATGGCTACATAGCATGTGTGGCCAGCTAAACATGCTATGTAGGTATATATATGCTATAAAAGGTTGTGCAGTCGTTTGGTATATTGTGTAGCCACTTCCTCTAAGAAAGGAATTAGTTACCTAATCTTAATACTAATAATCTTTATACCTAATATTTATATTATTTGCTAGAGCTTACAGGGTCTTGACATCATAAATGTGTGTCACTCTATTCACTTAAGAAAATATATACACTAGAGTTACATGTAAGGGTCAAAGCTGGCATACACAGACTAAAAAGGCAAGTCTAGACGTACTGTTCTCAATAGTGATTTCTGAGTACTCCTTATAAAATGCATTAAAACTTTTCTGGTAACATTCAATATTATTCTGAATACTACAACTGTAATTTGAAGGAGTAAAATCAGGCTTGCTTTCCTTTTCACTATCCTATCTTTCCTTACGAGATACACAATGGTGCATGTAAAAGCCTCAGAGTGTGATATACATATTTTGCTTTGTAAAGAAGGATTATGCAACTGAGATGTGATCAAGATAAATTTTCAAATTGTAAAGTACGTGCTAAAATGATGCTTTGTTGACAATCCAGACTGAAGCTACTAGTAAAAAGAAATAATGCGAGTTATAATGAGTACTATATTATAATTTTCAGTTCTGCAGTCAAACTAAGAAAAAGGATTCTGAGATGTTTTGTTGTATGGAATAATGTAAATGACTGCTGGTGTATGTTAAAATTGAGTTAAATGTTAACATTCAACCTGTTTGTGTTTCTATATTAATATGAGTTTTCATTGCTTGCTAGTTCCATTTTTCATTCTATCAACTTTTCTAGTCGACTCGTATTTTACAATTAAATTGGTCACGTCTTTGTCTCTCTAAAGACCATTTTTTAATCTTTATTTTATTTGTGGAATTAAATCAAAAGAAAAGTAGATCTGATCTTAAAAGACCCACTAAAAAGCTCCATCCTTCTTAATCCTTTGAATGCTACTCTTGTGGCCTGGGAACAGATTTATAAAGCCTACAACTGACTTGAAACCTCCACTGCAAACATTCATCAGCTTTCTTCAAGGTTCTTACCAAAGTCAAAAATAATTTTGTTCATTATATGAATTTTATTGTTTGCAATAGTGATTCCTGAGTTCTCCTTAAAAATATTTTCTTACCTGTCATTCCCTGATATCCCCGTCTCCCTCCTGAAGGACCAAGTGTAGCTGTAAATAATCTTATGTTTTGATCCAGTATATGTGCAATATCCCATGGTTTCCTAAAATATTTAATAATAATAATAATCATTACTCATGAAGTCCTAATTTTAAGAATATTGGAGCATTTCAAAAACAAGCTTAAACTTTGTTTTCAAATTAAAATTATCTGATCTGTATTTGGAATGAATGTATATTAGTAAATATATATTTATAATAGAAATCTTTTTATTAATACTTGTGTTCAGATGCTGATCGAGTGAAAGCAAAGCAGTTATTTTCTGCTTCCTTGCGCCCCAAGTTAATGGACAAACTTCCTCTTGGGTAAAGATCATGGAAAGATGGTTCCTTTTCTTCATTAAGAATACCCAATGCCCATATCAGTTGAACATCACGGTCTGTAGGAATTTCTTTGTCTCCAGGGTCAGAATCTTTAGAGAGAGCATTCAAAAATTAAAAATTATATTAGGGTTTAATTGTTAATGAATTCATGGAACACTTTGTAAGCAGGATTTAAGTAGAGGTAAATATGATAGTGTTTGGCTGTAGACCATAAATTTTTACGAACTTGGAATAAGATTTCTTCTGTATGTTATTGTGTTTATCCCATCGGCTCTGACAGCTGTGTGCATCTGATTGTCATCAAGACCACCTAATAATTCATCTTTGCACACTCCTCTGTATTGTCCAAGAACTTTTATGCACTGAAAAATGAAATGGGGTCATTCAAAGGTTTGGATTGAATTATATAGTATAAAAACAAAATTTCATTGAAAAAGAGGATTTCATACATTTTATTTTCTCAGACTGTCATTGTGAATGGATATTAATTTAATAAATTTTAAAAGTGAAGTGAATAATTATAGGGGAGTTTATCTTGTTTATAGATTGGTAAATTTTATGAGTTCTTGTAACTGTAAATACCTTTTAACTTAATTGGACGTTACAATGCATCACACTTTTACAACTATTTTTATGAAGGAACCTAATATTTTACACAGAAACACATTTGCGAAAGAATGTAAAGAATGGAATAGTTTTCTCAAATATACTCACAGGTGATTTGGCTGTAATATTATAGTCACTTGCAAAACCTCGGTATCCATCAATGTATGCAATAGCAACATCAGATCCAATCATTTGAGCACGGATCGGGGAACCACTTATCCCAAAAGCCATGTAGTCATTTTCATCTGTAAAGAATTGACCCATAATGTAGCCTTTAATAGTTTTTTAATTCTTTATTTTTGCACAAGATTATTCTGTAAAAATATCCAATTTGCAAATGCAGGTTTTATTATCCTTACAAACACTATATTTTATTAGGCACATAATGCATGCTGGTTCTGAGCATCTTTATAAATTATTAGATTACTATGGCGCTATGTAAAACTAAAAATGTATTGGAGTTGTTATTGGATACTACTGGTTAAGCTTACATGCAAGGAAAAGCATAAAAGTTATTAAAACATGACAAGAAAAATGAAGTAGTGAACAAGTTTCAATGGATTAATAAAAATTTTTAGATATTTCAAAAGCAGGCTCCTTCTCAGTTCAGATAAAGCAAAGTAGACTTTCCCAGATGCTTACTGCCGAGAGAATTATAAGCATTCTTTCCTACATCATTCTAACTATTATGAAGGTGCAACTATCTACTTCAAATTAACAGTGTATGGTCACTTCTCATATGAATGTTCTCTTACACTTTCTTCCATTAGCTTTCATTCCAATTTTCTCAGTACATACTTTTCCACCTTCTCATCTTACCTACTCAGGATAAAAATTTCTTTATGCAAGACTTTCTTAGCATATATTTTAGTGAGAGACCTGGTTGGCATCACCAATATCATGAATCTTTTTGGACCGGAAAAATTCTAGTCCACTCATTTACAATTTGCATTTAAATCATTAACTGTATTCACATCTTCCAAAACTCGATTCTTAGAGAGATATGACTTGTAATTTAACAGTTCAAAGTAGGTTTTTTATGAACTCAACAAGGAGAAAATGTATCCCATCTAATGCTAATTCTCTCTTTATATCTACATACAGTGAAACCTCAATGTACGGACACCTCTTACATATGGACACCTTCCACTTCCAGACATAATTTGATTCCCCAGCAGAATTATATGCTCTTGGTCACACCTCTAACTTAAGGACACTTTCTGCTGGACCATTAATGTCTGTAAGAGAGAGGTTTTACTGTACCCACCAATATATCCACCATCCTCATATATCTGCCATTCTTACCCAACACTCTGACCTCTTATCAAAGTCCTCAATAACTCAATGCCTCTGAGTACCCCTTTCATCCACTTACCTTGCCTTCTTCCAATTTTTTTATAAATGCCAACTTTTCTCACCCATCACTCAAAACTTCACCAATTTCTCTCGTTCTTCACTACACCCACATTTCAAAAGCTTCTATAATCATTGGTCTTCCTCAAGGGCAAAGTTCCAAAACTATACAGTGATATTCTCCATATGAGGGTTCACACTATCCTTTCCTTTATGCCTTTGTAGTTAAGATTCCTGTGATCAATTCGGGGTGGCAGGCAAATATGATTGGGTATTTAATAGCTTTCCCTGCACGATAATGGAAATACAAGAAAGGCAACAATAATATCATCATGCCAATCATGTCAAGGATTCACTGGCAACACTACTTCTGGAACTATTCCATTCATCTTTCTTAGCCAAACATTTTTCCATTATTAGATCACCAACAGGTTATCACCACCTTATGACCATAGGTGTACAGGATGCCATTTTTAATGATATCTAATGAGTGTCAATATATATATGACATGAATGAGTAATATATAGCTCCCACCAGAGTAAAGAAACAAGATAATAGTTACCAACTTGAGCTGCTAATTCAATAGTTATTTGTGGTCCAAATACTTCCCAGCTAACTCTGAATTCTTTATGCAATTGAACACAATTTGGTAATGAATTTTTATGTGACTGAAAGAAAATTCTCCAATGAATAATGCCACTTATCAAATAATAAGTATTTCTTCATGTACATTATACTTTATCCAAAGACTTACCACAATTTTGACCAAAGATGGTGGTACATTGAGTCCATCTGGAATGATAACAGATCCAAAATTTTCTTTGGTATCTAGGTCAAAGACGCTGAACCAATCTATATCAAAGATTGTAAGTTCTCCTGGCAATTCAAGCTTAAAGGATTCTCTTAGGTATGGCCTGATAGGATCCAGACTATTAAAATAAGTGTCAGTTACTTAATCTACAGCAAGATTGAGATAGCACAAAAATAATACAAAAAATACATACTAGCCATATTCATCAGGAACTTTATATCCCTTAGAAGATGGTTGTGGCCCTACTCCAACCCAGAAATATGTGCCTGCAATAAAAATGGGCAATTAAGAGTTTACCTATTATTCCTTTGATGGAGATGGAATTATCATCTATTTTACAGCAATCTTCTCCTTCATACATTTTAATTTTAACTTCTATGATTTGGCTCAAAATGATAAATTTACAAGACAAACACCAAGCCAAATATTGCTTTTACTCTATCAAGTATACAGCATAGTAATTAGGGCTCTGTGATTTGATTCCTAGTTTTAATAACCACTAATTTAGTGATAAAAATCAGTGACACATTGCATTTTTCATCAATGGATGCCATACAAGAAAAATGTTTTTACTTGACCTTGTTTCTTCTTTAGTGTGATTGTATTTCCAGTAGCTTTTAAACCTTTTGTGGAGGCTAGGATCCATAGATACCAATTTATTCCAGCCTACATTATTATTTGATTCTGCAATTATGTCAATTACATATTAATTTTATCCCAGCACAGACTACATAGAAATCCATAAAAAGTTCATGATTTTTATGATTTTGTAAATATATATTTTAAAGTCTGTCAATTTTCTGATATATTCCCATTTAAAATGAAAGTAAAATTTATTTATTCACATGAACAAAATTCTCAATGTAAAATCATATTACTTTTTGTTGTTGTTTTTGACAAAATGATTCCAATATAAAAGTTGATAACTTTCCAGTTTATACTGTATTATGCTTTTATCCATGAGGATAATTATACAATACTTTTCAGAATCTGTAGGTTGCTATGTAATGATTCCTATAAAACTAAACAATTCTTCATACGTGAGCAAACATGAAACCCAAGAATATCCAGCAGATTGGCCATGGAACAAAAGAATATCTAGATTTTTGTCACTGTGGCCATCCAGGCATCTATTTGATGACATTGATCTAACAATGACATTATGACTGCAACTTTCACTTTTGTGACCCAGGTTGATTTTTCAACAAATATTTTAAAGTGAAATCATAATCAATTAATTAGTGTATTCAGAATCAGAATTGTTATTAATAACCTCAAAAGAATAGTGCCATCACTGAAGTTTGAAAATAATTACAAATTGACCTTGAAAATGCTATTTTTATAATACTCAAATATGACTTTACGTAAAGATAAAACAAACACATGGTCTCTATGGATGAATAATAGAAACCTAAATCAGCTTATATGAATTACTATATAAGTATGTATATAAGTTTCTTTAGAGCCTAAAAATTGCTTCAGTACTGTCTAGAACTTCAATTTGTCCAGTTTCCAGGCACTAATGGCTTATTTCTATATTTGGCATATTTCTAACAAGAGTACTGATAAGTATTTCATAGAGATACATACTCTTTCCTCCTCCATCATAGGAAAATTCTGGAAGGAGTAATGTTTTGGCATCCAAAACTTGTATTGGACCAGAGGTAATGCCATGAGCCTTGCGGGTTAGCTGAGAAATCCTCTGGGTTGCAGGTGGGTCAAAATCATCAGGTATGTATATATCTCCAAATGTATTCTGTTGAAAAACATCAAACTGATTATAACACAGAACCGATGCAATTGTACACAAACATTTACCGTTGCGGCTATTTTTTGTTTTGGTAGCTTTGTGGAAATATCTTAAAATATAGTAATATCTCTGTGAAAAAATTTCTGTGCAGTAGGAGAAAATTCTATATTGTTACATTCCTTAAAAAGCATCAATATCTACTGCAGATACCAACTCTATGGCCAACATAAATATTTTAAAATGAAGTGATATTTAGTTATGGAAACTGAAAATATGCCATCTCCCAGGTTCGCTCCCAGCTCCCGGTTTTGTTTAAATTGGTGGTTGAAGATTTTTCATTCAATAATCATTCTTCCATGGAAAGGAACTGCACGCCCTGTGTTCATGTGTGAATTTTAAAATTCTATTAGGCTTACTAGGCCAGCTCATCCCTCACTTATCAAAATGATCTCATGGATGAAGACTGTGAAAATAATTATTTTTTATTACAAAAGCTAGAGCATCTTTTTTTTTTAAAAATGTCCATTGTACAGTTTGTTTGGAATACTCTTATTATATACTAGAAGTTATAAATTGTGTAATTGGAAATGAAGTGACATACCTGACTAGATAGGTCATAAACGGCCAACCATTTAATTTCGGTTATTTTCTTTCCATCTGGCAGCTTCAGTGTGAAATCCTTGTTGTAATATCGGTTCAAAATATTTGTTCTGAAATATAAGTGATCAAGTGAGTGATCCCAGAGAAAATGATTTGAAATGCCTTAACGCATGTTAATTTTTTTTAAAGCAATCTTTCCTTACTTTCCATACTCGTTTGGGACTATAAAACCTAGAGGGCCAGGACGATTGGATGCCCCAGCCCAGAAGAAAGTATCTGCACCATTGCCGTCATAGTTGAAATTTGTCAAGAGAAAAGTTGTGTCATCTACTGCGTGTATTTCCCCGGAGACTTGATGATGATAGGAATTCATTTTTCCAATGTACTTTCCTTGATAGGGTTCTCCATCTCGAGGCCCTCCAGAGTCCTGGCTTAGAATGCATTTTAAGGGAAATACTGAAAGTGAACATAAGACATTCTACCGTTAATATTACTTGCTCCGATTGCCGTCCAATATTCCGCTACATCGTTATAGCTTTGAAGTTCATTCTGGAACTCAACGAAAAAAATATAGATTAACCTCGGCACCATCTCGCTCAACATCTTTTTCGATTGTTATGATACGCGGTCTAATAATGATAAACGCGAGCAATACAATCTCAAACTGCTCTGCGATTATTGCCAGGCAATGAAGTTGACCATAATCAGAGACTGCCTTACGTACGCTTTTATGCGGATGGCAGAGAAAAAAATTATAACACTGATATAGTTATTTAATGTATAAACATTCCATATATATATAGCTTTACATTTCCGATGGAACGGACATGGCGGGGCTTGTTACGCCCATACCATGCAACTTAAAAGAATGTTTACTTAATGATAAGTACAATATATTTCACTATCAAAGCAACCTTCATTCCTCAGTTATGCGAAGCAGCTGCTGAAATCGCTCCAGAAACATATGTTGCAAACACAACAAGTAACACAAATATGTACTTACGTAAACAGAAGATAATCCAAGTGTGCCTCTGATATCTAATTATGACATTTAACATTCTAAACAAGATTTGTTCTCAAACTGTTAAACAAAAACATCGAAAAAAGCACTTCTTTTCCTCTCTGACGTGGAGTACTCGAGGAATAACGGTCTGAATCTGGTCGTCCTTACGACCGCTTTTTCTACCCAAGCTCACTGCTTCAGGTCACAGCCCACCTTCAAGGCTAACCCACACCAAACTTTCACCTACTTCTCCCTCGTCGTAGGGGCGTGAGGAAATTGAAACTTCAATTTCCAGGTGGCGAACGTAGGACCTTGTTTCAACTTATATCGTTATATTGTAACCAGTGCGGTGTACTTTACAACATTTTTAGGTCTCGTATTGCCAGAAATCGTGGGTGGTTTTTAACTACTTGGCTGGGGATGACGAGATATCTCGTCATGCAGAGTTCCGTTTCATCTGGGCGTGACAAGAGATCTCGCGTTTCTAATTTTTGGGTTATTTCATTTGAGTGTCACAAGATATCTTTTTCATTTTTCAAAGGGAGTTTCATATAGGCATATGCGCTCATGTAAAGACACTTATGCATTATCGTTACAATATGCATCTTCGGTCATGCATAGTCCAAGGCCATACTCATGTCTTTGAGAGGACCTTGAATAATGTATAAGGCGAAAAACAATGCAGGTCATTTTAATTTTTATTATAAAAATTCATCAATATAAAACGCAAAAAATTAAGGCTTCCGAAATCCCGAAGCGCATGGAGTCTCGAGATATGCTGGAACGAGTGTTAAACGAAGACATACGTCTTGAGGACCACAACGCCATTATCATAGGATAGACTCGAACCTTAGGGTTAGTAGGCAAACGCTTTGTCTCCGACCCGTCTACACGGAGACTTTATTTTTCATTGTAGATAAAAATGTTTCAGGGTAATAATAATTGCAATATGATAACAAAACGAAGCCAAATAGTGGTCGAAGCGATGGCCTAAAGGGACATCATTTCCGAATCCACACGCACGCCGGTGAATGATAATGACGCGCCAGACGAGTGAGATCACTCTCAACGGATATTCCACTCGTGATGAATCACTGACATGAGCGAATGCCATAACCCCAGACGGAAATGGAGCTAAATAATTAAACTTTCTACCGTATGTACTCATCCCTTTGCGTATATCCCTTTACTGCGCAGTATGTGAACCCCGACTGGCGTATTGAATAAATACTGCAGTCGGAATGTGAAACTTATTCTTCATACAGGAGTGTAACGTACCGTTGCCTCATTACTCAGGTCCCTTTACCTTGAAGCGTGACGCAGTAAGAGCACACTGGAATTTATACATTCACCGAGTTCTAAAGTCCTCCAATGGGTTATAGTGGCCTACTTGGCGTCGAAAACATGGGATTTGTAATTAAAATAATTTTGTACATATCCTCGGATACCATATCTTCCGTGTACTCCTTTTTGAAAACAACAAAATGGGGTAGAAATTCACACGTAACTCTTTTAATCCTACCATCTTGAAGGGGCTGCCAGTTTTTCAAGCCGGAGGTTGGTTTGATAGGCGAGAGTATAGCCCAGGTCTACAAACAAAGCGCAAAAGGTGTGTGAAAATCACTCATCAGGGAGGAGGAAGTTCGTTTCCTCATGGAGATATTCCCAGGAAGATCTAGAATATCACTTGGCTTGAGGTATGCTGGGGCACAACCAGGTTTGTCAGATGTGGGACTCCCAGGACAGTAGCCGAATGCTTTGCCTCTTGAGCTACCACCATGAAAGTTCGGAGTGAAAAAAAACAGAACAATTTCACATCCATGCTTTATTGATCATGGTCATGGTTACGTTATGATTCAGGTGTGAAAGTGGAATCGCAGTATATTTTTCCTCTCCCCTCTCACGAAAAAAATTTATAAGGTAGAACGTACTCCCACTTCGCGGAACTTTTCCTAAAGTCGCCCACCCGTCCATTACACACAAGTAAAATTTTTAAATTCATTAATTTCCGATTCACTCAACCATCCGCTGCAATGATTGATTGCCTTTCTTCAATGCACAAATCGTGACCGAAATAAACGGTCCACTCGACGCCTATTTAGATATACGTTTTCATTTTCTTAATTTTAACATGAATTTCTTTACGACGCAACGCCACTTCTTGATCCAGTGCTTCCATAGCATTTTAGTTTACAATTTCCTCTTGTGATTGCTCACAATAGCATCATGACGACTATTAGTTACAGTTGTAACGCTTTAAGTCCTGTTACCTGAGTGACTTTGGCGCGGGATCTATCTTCGCCCCCGCAATAGTCTGCTTGAATCGGGCGCCGTTCCTTTGAACAGGCATCGACGCCTGAAAAAGACCATTAACTCAGACTCTAAGAAGAACTGAGAATGAACATTCTGTTTGCCCCTCGCGAAGAATTCATTTTTTTCCGCAAATAAAGTCGGAACGTATGCATGATAAGTGGTGTGCTTCTTCCACGTGTTGATCGTGCTGGGTATTCATTCACCCTCTGATCAACACGCGGGAATCGCCACTTTATTCCAGTTATATCGTCTGGTAATAGGTTTTGGTGTGGACATAGTCATAGCCAAAGGAATTTTCCACCTTTTCCGACGTCGAATGGCGTCCGCACCAACACCAACCCGAATAATAGAATGTGACTTTAATGATCTGGTCCGGAATCCGCCTCATACTTCAGAGAAATAATGGAACGACGGAGTTTTGAGATGTCTCTCCACCTAAAAAAACTGATATTTTAACGCCGTTATCTTTGGGGGAGGTCGTATTAAACAGCTAGCTTTAATTATGAGTTAAAGTTTGTGTAAGAGGCTGTCTTTTATTTCTCTCTTCTTCCCATCAACCCATTCTCCAATACTTTTCTCGTCCCTTTCAGGTCCATGCTTAGATTTCTACATTGTATTTTCTTCCACATAACTCTCGTATTACTAGTATTTTTTATAGGGTGCTTGGACGGCTATGGTCATTTCGCGCCTCTTCAAGTGATAGAAACAACCCTTTACAACAAACACATCACCCATGCTCTAGGTGAGACTCGAACCCGCGATCTTTGGGTTAGCCGACGAGCGCGCTATCCCCAGGCTAACCAGGTCGGCATAACGCTAGAATTAATAGGGACAAGGAATGAGAAATATTGAAATTTTATCGAAAATGACTGATGATTTTAATATTTTTTTCACTCCGTCAAATCGACTGAGCAACCGAACAGTCTAAGTAAAAAAGTTAAAGCAGCTTGGCAAAAAAACGTGAAATTTCCGAGGAACGGAAATGTTAATAAAAGCAAGGTCTTCATACAGAAAGGCGGAAGCCAATAGATTAATAGTAATGATTATCTCTCACATGAAGCATTCCACAATTACTTGTCACATCTGCTGAACTTAAAGCCACATATTTAGTAATATAATTATTGTGTGCTGTTCCTAAAACAGTGAATATATAAGTTTATGTGAAATTAAGTGTGACAGAGTTATCAAAGAAACTTAGATGGGATTATGACAGTCATCTGGATAGGAAATAGGGAGACAATTGACTATCGTACTTCTAAGTAATGAATATTGGAATGCGTAAAATCTATATAATATATTTATACTTCCGGGATAATGTATTCTTCTTGTTCTCTTATTATTGCCACAGTTGTTTAGCACCCAGAGAACAATAAATTTAATTAATCACTTCAGCCCTCTTTTGACTGGTAGACATTGCTTTCATCGGTGTTTGAGCTCTTAATAAATAAGAATATTCTCAACTATATATTTACGATTCCGTGGTCACTAGGGTCTTGACTATGCGCCGGTGCGGGGGTTTGAAGGCCACGAAGTACGTTCTAACTATTTAATGTCTTATTCCTAAGGAAGTTGTTTCGGGCTTTTGGATATCATTCTGTCTGAGACGATGTTGTGTATGCATACCACGGCGTCTACAGGAAGAATGTTGTAGGATATGGCGCCGAACCGGATATACGTTCGGTGGCGGCCAATCCCACATCCACAGTAATGACCCCTAAGGTTTGTCCGTTGGTAGGCAGCCTACGCAGGAAGTAACCTTCGTGGTGGAAAAATTTCTGTGTGCGTGGGCACATGTGTATCCGCCACATTTACTCACGCTAAGGTGTCTTTGATAGGTGAGGGCGTGTCTCATTATAATAAGCCCCGCGAAATGTGATACGTCAATTTGGGTTGGGGAGGGGACGTCCTTTCCTAAAAGACGAATTTTGGACCCTTCGGTCAGAAGGCAATCAATCACTCTGCCAACCACGCGAATGGCAGATTGTCACGCCTCCTGCGCCTGTGTGAATACATCTTACATCAAATGTTCATTCATCAATCATTGAATACAACGACATAATTCTCTCTCATATTAATCGCACATTTATAGCAAGATAACTTTTACACACCACTCACGAGATCTGGCAAACGAATCGGGTTCTTATACTTAAGTATCATCATCAAGTTATCAGTTCCAAGTTTGTTATCCCAAGGCACGGCTAACTTAGATACCCGATCAGAAAGAAAAGAGGGGAGAAGAGATTTAGTGGAAAAGATGAGAGGAGTGAAGGGGGTGATGGAAGAGGAGTCCTTTTATAGGAAACCTTGAGAGGGATGTTGCGGTGGTAGGAACTACTTAATGACCGTTGTGAGAACGGAGGCAGGATGCACAGAAATATTCTTTGATAAAAATTATCCAAGGTCATGCATTTTATTTACAATCCCCATTTGTTCTTTGACTTTGACCTCACGTTTCTTATCTGGCAATGCATATATTAAAGTCAATAATACGATAATTATTTACAAGGTGTATGGTAGAGTTAGACTTCCATATACAATGATTTTTTTGGAATACGATTTTCTTTCGTCTTCGCGTGAAATTTATCAATATATGTACTTCAAAGAATATGTCCCTTATCTTCTGACTTAAACTGAATTTCTGCTCCAAACGAATAAGATTTGGAGACCTAAAGTGGACTTAAAAGACGCATGGACTGCTTTTAGTAGTATGTCTTAAATCCAATAAAATAACATTTTTAACTTTTTCCTTAAATATCCCCTAATGGGTAAATAAATATTAATGCCAGAATTTTTAGTTTTCTAATTGATATCGTGTTAAAAATATCGGGTAATTTTCCTAATTCTATCAGTTACATTATTTTGATATTTTATTCTTGTTAAGTAGGTGACTCAGAAAATTTAATGAGATAAACTAAAAGGCGTTGGTATTTAAATGTTTAATTTACAAGTAAAGCACAAATAGTGAAAATTAATGATTTTATAAAGTATACCTCTAGATATTACTAAGTATTAAGGTCATGCAATTACAGACTTAGAATCCCAGGAAAAGAACATTTTATTATATTTGTGGCACATCCTTCGGCGCCTGCCTCTGATGCCTTCTATTTACTTGTCTTAGCCAATCTATTATTTTCTCCTTCTTCTCCTTAAAGCTATAATTAGCCAAAGTTTGTCTGGTTCAAAAGGCATCTGATTTGAAAAAAAATGCTATCAGATTAAGATAGGGGTATCAGATCGGGTACAAGAATACATCTTTCATAAATTACACATGCCATTTAAGTTAAATTTGTCATATCAATTAAACAGGCATAGATGATGGTTATACTAAATTGTCATTTCTTAATTTAAGTTTTCGAATTTCCAAGAAAAGAAAACTACAAAGTTCATTTGAAAAGATGAAGTACATCATGCCAAACACAACCTCGATTATATTATTTCCAGACCGTTTAACTAATTATTTTGTCTAAAATAAAATAAATGTTTCCAATTATTATGACAAGCTAAAAATGGTCTATACATTAATTATCATTCTATCGAATTAAGGCAAACAAATATGATATTCAGATGATATCTTACCGGAGCTGCTCGAAATCTCTTATTATTTAGTTGAACTTCCAGTGGATCGAATTTCTCCAAAGTTGTCACACGAAACTCGAGTGATGACGAAGAATTTGATCAGTCTTCGTCACCTCCCTTCCCTTACATCAACCTTTTCAATGACTTCGTTTCCTTGAACATTTTCTGTTATATCCTCTCAACTCTTTTCAAATACTGCAAAAAAGAATTTTCATTCGGCATTTCAAAGAACTTTGGTGTAACTGGGTTGATTAATAATGTTAAGTACAAAATTCTAACAATTCGTATGTCTGTTAAAATGAGAAAACAGCGAACCTGCAAAACCAACTACGTGATACATAAAATACAACATTAAAATGAACATATTCTTAGGAAATGAATCATCACTTACATTAATCCCTCAGGCACGGCCTTTTAAATTTCATTTAAATCACCGAGGACGGAGGATAATTGATTTTAAACGAGTTATTGTACCCTTTATAATTAATATTATTTTTTTTAATTTTAACAAATATTTTTTAATTAATTTAAATTATTATAAATTAAAATTAAACCTTTTAAAATAATTATTATCATAAATATAACGTTATTGTGAAAGTGAAACCGTAGG
>WURS02000011.1:8557738-8578521 GCA_011762765.2 Rhinocypha anisoptera | reverse complement strand
GGGGGGGGGGGGAGGGGGGGCGGGGGGCGGGGGGGGGGGGGGTGTCGAGACGCGAACTACTTAGTTTGAGAGTTTGCGAGTTACCCCCTACCCACCTCTCTCTCTCGCACGACTCTTCAATAATTCACGGATGAAACTGTGCGCGCGCCACGGATTGCACTTATGCCCGAATTGAATGGGCCGAAAAAGTTTTTCGCACGGCAGCGAGGTGAGCGAAGTCCCGTTTCCCAGCCGAATGGCGTCGCGTCGCTGCGCTGGGATATAGCTACCCTTTGAGCGGCCGTCGTCGTCGTCATCCGCGTGGCGAAATATGGAGGGCAACCCGTTTTGAACCCTGTGAAACTAATTCCCGTGCGGTGATCGAGGAAGCCACCGGGGACGAGCACTCGCGAGCGAACCGAGATCACGGAGTGCTTGAACCGCACGCAACTCCTTCGTTTATCGTCGATTCTGACGTCAGTCGAAAATTAAAGCTCATTGGTTTACTTCGATCGGTATCGCAAAATATTCCGATGTCCGGCAATCCTGGTAATTGGTCTTCCTTACGACCTTCCTTTTAAAACATTCCCGTTTCATTGAAATTTTCGTTTTCAAAATCTACTTTTTATTCCTCATTGTTAATGTTCCTTTTTATGAGTTAACCCTGGATTGGTCCCTTCTACAAGGTGCGGTTCCTCAGAAGGTATGCGATAGTTTTCCTCTTCATTCTGTCAGCTGTCTTCCTTAGGCTTACGACTCCACCTATTTCAAAGGTCTTATTCATTGATTTCTCATATAATTATCATTTTACTGTTTTTCTACAGTGACTAATTTTCGAAATTTATAATAATACTTTACTCACTGCAGAGGAAAGTAATCCGTATATGTACGTTTTCGATAACCCTTTCCGTGCCGTTTGCTATTTTATTGATTATTCCATTTCTACAGAAACTAATACACAGGTAGAAAAAAATTATTTTGTGTATCCTTCAGGGCTATTATTTCGACTTAAATTTGAAAAATATTTTCCTTACTAACACCTTGGCTACAGATCACTTTTTGTAATAAATTTCTTTTATTTTGCAATTAACTGTATTTCTAGACACAGAATGTAGGTTTTTAACTTTGTTTTACTCCCACAGAATAGTACGAACACGGCCGGTTTCGAATGATTATCGTCATCATCTGGTCTGTATTTCTAGAGATTACTCAAACTTTGAGATGTTCTTACTCACTTAAACCTTTACTTATTTCAGTTAAGTTAATGTTACTTTATTGCTATCCTCTTTTAAATGTCTAGATTCTTTAACTACCACCAGTTCCATGCATATAATGTAGTTTTCTTTTTTTCTGAATTTTATTTTAAATACCTCCGTTTATCTTGATGCCCCTCTGCCATGCTTACTTCGTTTATTGCCTTTCGTGGACTCAGCTGACAGAAACTAATTTTTGACACAAATTAAGTGCAGCATGCTTAATGATAATTTAATGTATGACCTTTTTCTTGTGTCAAATTCATCGTTCTTAACTCGAGTGCCCAGGAACATGTGAATAAATGATTAAGTTGAAATGAATTGATCGCAATTTTCTATTTGATTCTGAGAGCAACTAGTCAAAAATTCCCAGGGTTCCAATATCGAATCCTTTTTTTATCGGAACGCAGAGACCTCCGAGACCATGTATCTTTGAACGACTGATTTTCCTGTTTTACGTAGTAATACTAGAATACCTTTGACTCGTATGCCAGCCATAGTGTGTTATGAAGACAGATGAAGACATCACCATCAAAGTTCCCTATAAAATTAAATAAACTAAAATGAGAAATAATCCGTCTAAAACTTGATAGTATATTGTAATTTAAAGAGAAAGAGGAATTTATTGTCATTTCAAAATATTGAAAAAGTTTATACCGAATTTGTTTACATTAATTTATATTTTTTAACTTTGGAAAACCACTAAGTCCTCCATGTTACAGTCTGGTGGTACCACTCTTTGTAATTTATCATGTAGAAGGTTAATTTTAACAAAATATAATAGCAAGAAAATAGAAAAAATACCAAATTTCTTACTGTTTCGTACGTTAATTTTCGTACCTAAAGACTAAAACATTTTTGAAGTTCCGCTAGACTAATACGTCTGTATTATATGAACATGGGAGTTCAGATCTTTTATTTATTTTCCAATGTTATTAAGTAACACAAGTACACACAAGTAAGAGCGGGAAAGGCAAGCTTGACAGTATCTATTATTAGTTTTAGAAACGAAATATTTTCTCATTTCCTTTAGTATGACTTGCTGTGTTTACATCATTAAAATAATTTCGTCACATCATTTACTTGCTTAATTCATTATTTATCTGACATTTCCTAGGAAAAATTTAGTTATAATTTATATTCATATACATATGTAAAATATTTTGTGTTAATTTGTATTGGCTTTCATCCAGGTATCAATTAACACCAAAATCAAAGCCTACTTTTGCGATAATTACGAGTTCTTCCTTTTGTGGCTTACATGTACATTTTATAGACTGTGTTATTTTGTCCTCTAACCCATTACTTTTCGCATGTTTCGCAAAGTCGATTAAGTTCGCGGCTACGTGCGTGGATTCAGCCGGTGTGGTGTTGGTTGTCCCTGCAGGGCTCTGCCTATTCGCCAGCGAACTAGGATAGACGATTTAATAACACATCGTGTGTTCGTTTTTACCCTTAACGGCCCCGAAGGGTGGAGGGAAGTGTCTGAGGAAACTTATAAAGTGATCCAAGCGATGTCTTTATTGTGTGACTGGAGAACGTGCGCGGCGCCATCCCCTTGCCGTATTAAAGTGTATTTTTTCGACGAAGGCACAAAATGGCTCATAACTCGTACGCTCCACGAGATATGAAACAATTTGTCGGGATATACGCCATTCTCCGTCCTACCCTCTCCTTTAAATGTCCGAGTGTCATATTTGTGGGGCCATTAGTTATGGAGATGGAGGGAGAGAGATTAGACCGACGGCATGCACGCAGGGCCCCCTGAGTCCCACGGAACCACAGCAACGATTTTACGGTGGCAACGATTTTTTTATCTCATTCCTTCCCTCCGTTTTGGAAATTACAGCGCAGGAGAATCTCTGGGATGATCTTCGACGTATACCAAAAATGAAATATGAGCCGAGGGTGGGTTCTTGGGAGGGTGGATCGAGAGGGACTCTTTTTTTCTGAATAAGATCGAAGTTGTGGAGACTTGAATTTAAATGATGCCCCCAATCGACGGGGCAGTCCTTGGAGGAAAGGTTATGTCGTATTGTCTTCTTCATTCGTACCTCTTTAAGGGGTGTTGTCGTTCGACGGATTGGACCTGAGAAGTGTACTCGAGATCGTCCAGGTGTGGTCCCGACCTTGGTCGCCAGCTAAGACCTTTGTGGTCTGCCCACCACTTCCTCTCAATGCCTTTTAAAAATCTCCCAGACGTTCGCACCCACGCGCAAGCGGTCGCCAGGCGAGACGCGTCACCCCTTCCCCCGCAGTGAATCCTGCGTGACGCGAAAAGCAGGTGCTCTCTCAGCGTTGTTGCCGTTCGCATTCGAGTGGTATCGAGTGAAATAGGTTTGGAGACAGACGTCACCCCGTAACGATGCTTCGGCACAAAAGAAATCCAGGTCAGAAGTAACTGAGGGATAGGTTCCCACCGAAGGTCCGTCCGTCATAAACGAGTTAAGCGCGAAGCATGGGGAAAACTCGTCTGCGATAGGTGTAGTCGGTAGCTCTCTAGGCACTGTGGATCAGTCTGGCGAGGGCGGGAGCAAGAAATCGAAGCAATCAATTTTTCAACCGTCATATTATTTTAGTTGTTGATCAAATGGGTTGAAAGGTGGCTATTAAAATGGTTGTAATGTAGTAATCATAGAAGTGGAATTGAATTAACATATGATTTTGTTTCTACGGAGCTGTAACATAGATGTAATACATGTACTGTGTAGATAAATTTCTCTCAGAGAAATCTCTTTTTTTTTCTTTAATGACCCTACTGGGTACTAAATGATGCCATATGAGTCACGAAATATCAATACACAATTTAATTTTTAAGTGTTTATTACTTATATATGGACGTATTGAACTTATTATAAGAAGTATAACAATATTTTAGGAGTTAATTAATTTGTTTTTATGTATTTAATTTTTATACATCATTATTGAGTAAGAAATATTTAGGAATATCATGTTCATAGACATATATTGAAATTTACTGATAATATAAAACCCTGCGACTTTGCTGAAACTATTAATTATTTGGAGAATCTAAGAATATTATTATTTGCCTGGGAAAAAATAGGAACAAAATAAAATATGTTTGAGAGAATTAACCAGTGGTTATAGTGCTTGGTACTGAAAAGGGTAGTGTAGAGATTTTCCCCCTTTGAAAAGTTCCAACTAAACATAAGCTGAGTGAATGTTTACTACATCTTTCAGGGAAACCACATGTTTACGGGAAGGAACTGCCCCCCTAGCCTGATCTGTAAATTTGACACAGCTTAACTGTAGCCTCTCTTATCAAACTGACCTTAAGGATGAAAACTGCGTTTAAATATATGTTTAGATTATTTTGTAAAACTAATTTGCTAATTTTAACTTTTTAATGAACTCTTTGTATGCTTTCAGGGAGGACATATCCACCATCTGTCTGTTGGCTTTGATGTTGATGGAAAGGATTATTTGCTGGACCTTCAGCTGAATAGGTGAAATACTTTTCCATTCCATTAAAAATATGTCATGGCTTTAAATATTTAATTATATCTATTTTTCAAAAGATATTGATATTTTTATTATTCTTTATCATTGGCAAAAATAATCTCCAATCATTTGTTATTCTCTTCTAGGGAATTAATTCCAAAATCCTATTTTGAGAGGCATCAAAAGAATGGAAGCCATGTAATCCATAGGCCTACAAAAGAGGTAATTTCATTCACCAAAGCTGAAAAGTTATTAAAGTATCATACTAATACCTAAATGCAATAGTGATCTCTGACAATCTGTATAAGAGGAAATACCAAAGAGAATGTGATTGATCATTTCCTATGTTATAAAGTTAAGTCATTTTATGTGATGTATGATACTAGTTATTAAATATGTATTTTCTGAGCTCATATTTTGACAGGAAACATAGAAGAATATATGTACATCTTGAACTAAACTGGTTTGCAAACAACTTTAAAATAGGAATATTTCTTTTCTTTTGATCTCAATTTGAGAGATGTGAATCATATGTCTGGAATATACTACCATATGATTTTTTCACCTTTTCAGGAAATGGAACTCTGTCATTACAAAGGAGTACTCAGAGGTGTTGAGGGCTCATGGGCAGCTGTCTCCACTTGCAATGGCCTCAGGTACTTGGATTAGTGGACTATTATTAGACATCAGTGATGAATACGAAATGAAAAATATGATAACTAATAAATTACTCGGGTAGAAGTTTTTCGATGATCACAACCAGGTTTCATTACAGAGTTATGTATTCCGTAGGTTACATTCAGAAAGGTTTTTTCTTATACACTTTTTTGGTGGAGGTGAAGACCATATCAGGAGAATGGGGTATAGAAAGGGTGATTTTTGAATTGTCAAATGCGCACAGGTACACAAAACTTACTTTAAAAAACAATCATGAATCACAGTTTAAAAAAAACATCAAGAAAATTAACATAGCAGTTACTTCATCTCACACATTTAAAAGATAAAAACAAAGATTAGATGCTTTAGAGAAATTGGAAACAAACAGCACACAAAATCATCAATGAATTTTTATGTCTCTCCACCTCTGTATTATTTCCAAATTCTTGTTCCATTTCTTAAGATCCACACAACTTCAGTTTTATCCACAAACTTGGCAGATGTTGGCAGCTGAGATCCCGTGTCCTATAGGCTTATCCAGTGTCCTATGGGAATTATCAACTAGGCAAAGAACACCTACATTGGAGACATTCATTAAACATAATCACATCAGGCATGACTTCGCCAAACATAAGTATATCCATAATGAGAATAACTTTGTAGTTTCCACAGTATTCATACTGTGGAAACTACAAAGTTATCCCCACTATGATATCACTCATTGGAGTCTTCACTCCTCACCATTTCTTAGTTCCCCTTTCTCACCTAATACTTTTTAACTTCCCCCAAATACAAACAAGATATGAAGAAAACTTGCTCTGCCACTAGATATTACTCTGTAGAAAAAAACTTGGATATAATGTCATAAAAAACTATCACTTGTGAAATTGGTCAGTCATTCTTTCAATTCTTACTTATCACAATGAAGGATCCCACTAAACCCAAGGCAGTCTCAATAGGAATCATTATTAACATTGAAATGGATACCTTTATTCTAATTCTTCACATGCTACATTTATGGCCAGTCAAATTTTAATATTTTCTCTACCTGTATAGTAAAATTATTTGCACATTAAATTTAGGGAATCAATATCATATACTTTCATTTTTTGAGTCTGCTTTGATTTTTAATCAACGTTTAATGCTCCTGCAATCACTTCATGAAAATCAGGTTCTATAGATATGTATGTTAGCATCATGAAAATTAATTCAGAAATGATTTCTCTTCTTGCAGAGGGGTAGTATTTGATGGTCACGAGATGCACTACCTGGAACCAGTTTCCCAAGTAGGGATCACAGAAGAGGATAAGGAAAATATGGATGAGGAATATTATAATGCTCATTTTCTATATAAACATTCAGATTTGATTGCAAACCATACTTGTGGTAAGAGCTACATTGTGCAAATGAAAATTAAGTTGGTGACTGATAATCGATTACAGTTTGTTTATTCACAATTTTTCTTTGTCTTTCAGGATACTCAGGGACACCTTATCATATCTTTCATAATCAGGAATTCAATAGGATTCTCAGGGTAAGGGTCTGGCTTTTTTAATTATTTTATTCTTCAAGTTGGGTACCCAAAAGTCTTTAGTAATATTTTGGATTTGATTGAATTGTTTTCCCACTATTTCCATACACCCTCATATAATATAGTAGTAACTGTATTTACATATAAGTTGTTCAATAGTACCAAAAGTTAAATCTTTCCAATCTTGTATTTACAACTTTTTGTCTCATCAACTTTATTTTCTTCTTTCTTTAGTACAAACGCAGTGCAAATTCAAAGGATGGTTCCGAAAGTGAATCTAATACAATCAGAGGTCCTTATAATGCCAATCGACAGTCCAGATATGTAGAATTAGTTTTAGTGGTTGATAATAAAGAATATAAGGAGTTGGGTGAATCATTGCCAAAAGTCTATAAGCACTGCAAGGATATAGCCAACATCATAAATGCTGTAAGTTATATTCAGACTAGTTTATTTTCAAATAGTTGTATTGTGGATGTCAAATGTACAACTACTAATCTTTTGATAATTAAATAAGTTGCTATATTAGTCAGTCAGTCTTGTAGTAAAGAAACATTGAAATTCTGTAAATAATGTTAATACCAAAGAACTCATGAGCCTCTATTACCAAATCTTCCTGATTTTATAAAAAGTAATTGATTGGTTTTTCATTATTCTATTTTCATTGGATCTTTTCCTTTTGTTATGATTCCTTTATGTCAGGGTTTGACACTCTATTATCATTGGATAAAGTCTTTCAAAACTCTTGATAAAACAAGGGTGTATTTGAAGATCTTTTGTGTAAATGTTTTAAGCTCCCCATACTTGGAATTAGAATTTGAAAATTCTTGAATCATGAAGTTTCCACAATTGGTTTAGTTATTCTTGAAGTTGCGGCCATATTCCTGAAGGTGGTCATTAAAAAATTGGTTGAGTTTGGCCTTTTAACACTATAATCCTAATACATCATGAAATAATGCAAAACATTTCTCACTAACTTTTCATCACATTATTCTGAACTTTTTAAAGATTTTATTATCATTGTTTTGTCCAGCATTAAGTAAAAATATCAAAATGAAGTTTAAGACCATAATATAAAATGGAGAAGTGTAAATATTAAGTTGTCATCTTGTTGCTTTCCTACAGCTCTATGTGCCACTGAACATATTTGTTGCACTTGTCGGTGTTGTCGTGTGGACAGAAATAGATGAAATTGCCTTGTCTGTGAATGGAGACACCACTCTCACTCATTTTCTCCATTACCGACGAGGACGTCTGGTGAAAGAGCACCCCAATGACAATGCACAGCTGCTCACGTAAGTGGTTTTGAATATTATTGGCCCATTTCACTGCGCACTCGAATAGAATTTAATGTGTTACTCCATTGCTAGTAGGATAATGGGCCAAAGACATGTTGCCATAAATGTTCCCAGGTGACAGTCCTTTTTTGCATATCCTGTGCCTACCCTAATTTCCAAAACCATTTGTTCACAGGCGTATACAGTTCAAAGGAGGAGTTGTGGGTAAAGCACTTAAAGGACCCATATGTACATATGAATTTTCGGGTGGAGTGAGTATGGATCACAGCAGTGTTGTTGGGCTTGTAGCTACAACTGTTGCCCATGAAATGGGCCACAACTTTGGAATGGAGCACGACAGTTCAGAATGTAACTGTCCCTCTGACAGGTGCATTATGGCACCTTCCTCTAGGTGAGATCATGGAAGTGTAGCCATTTCAAATATGGATTTTGTGAAATGTGTTTGAAAATTTAATTTTTTGTGACTTATTTTTCATTCGAAAACATAATATTGTGTTGAAATTTATTCCCAGTGCAATGAGCCCTATACATTGGAGCTCCTGTAGTCTTGATTATTTGGCTTTAGCATTTGAGCATGGAATGGATTACTGTCTTCGAAACAAGCCTGAAAAGTGAGTTCATTGTTATCAATCTCAAGAAAAGTTGAGGTTTATTTCATTAAGTGATTTTTATTATTATTATGAAACATTAAAACTTTTTGTGCGACAATCTGAGTTCATATGGAATAAGCTTTAAGAGTGCCCTCCAAATCAATAATTCTATTATTCATTTCTTCTTTAGGCTTTTTGATAGTCCAGTTTGTGGCAATGGTTTTGTAGAGGCAGGTGAACAATGTGACTGCGGCCTTAGTCAACATTGTGATAATCCTTGTTGTGTTGCTGACACATGCATGCTTGTTCCCAATACATCATGTGCTACAGGGCAATGTTGTGACTTAAAGGTTTGTTAAACTAATATTAAGTTTAAAATACATTCTCTATTATTTACCAGTTGCCTAATCATTACTAGGCATGACTTTAAAAAAACTTTACTAACTAGTAGCATTTAGAGTTGATTTTCTGTTCCAGAATGTGCTTTTTATGCCTAAAACTAGCAAATTCTTTAGAAAATTCAAAAAAATAAATTTTGAAAAAATGATTCATTAGAAGATATTTTTTTAAGTTTCTCCAAGTTTTTCTATTTCCCAAAAGATTACTACTTTATGAGCTGTAATTAAGGAATCAGTATTTTATATTCATATTTTCATAGTTTTATTAGCTTCATTAATTTTGTTTAAATTAATTTATTTTTTCAGATAGACAGGAGTTAATTTTCTAGTTCCTACTTGTTGTCATGAACAGTCCTGTAAAGTCTTAATTTTTAGAATATCCAATCTGAGAGATATATAAATAAATAGAAATTTTTCTTTTGAACATATGCCTAATTAAAGGTAAAAATGCTCATAAAAACCTCTATTCTCCCATGTTATATGATCTATGACATGAAATTTGATGTGCAAAGTTGGGATAAATGAAAAAGACATAATAGCAGATTCCCTATTCTAAATTAAGCAGGCTTGAAAGCTAAATAAACTTCAAACAATCTGGATTTTTCTCCTTCATGTTTTATCCATACCTTCTGTTCACCAAGTCTTGTTTAGCCATATATATAGGTAAGTACCTCATTGACATGATTGTAGTCTTACTCATCACCTGGCCTGCTCTTGAGCTTATGCCTTTCCATGTTGTAATATGTCACACCTGTCATGCTCAGATTCAGTGATAAAAATATCCAGTGGTCAGTATTAATGTCAAATTGAATTTTTAAATAGAAATGTCAGCAGTTGCTGTTTTTTGGAATCCTTCTTGTTCCTGTTTTCCACTTGGTCATTATAAATAATAACATTGAATCAACGACTGGGTTAGCCTGGTGGGTAGCGTGCTCGCTGGCTAAAACGAAGGTCACGGGTTCGAGTCCCGCCCAGGGCATGGGTGTTGTGTTTGTCCAAATGGGTTTTTCTATGAATTGAAGAGGGGTGAAATGACCATAGCCATCGAAGCACTCTATAAAAAAATACTATTACTACTAACATAGAACCAGTTACAAACTGTATGCAAAATATTTTTTCAGCTTCAATACTTCTCCCATAAAAATTTTATTAGTCTTTATTAATAGTTTTATCATGAAATTATTTCTTATTTCATCCTGTAGACTTGCAAACCAAAAACTGCGGGTACCATGTGCAGATCTGCTAACCATGAGTGTGATTTACCGGAATATTGTACAGGACAGTCAGAGTATTGCCCAGCTGATGTTTTCAAAATGGATGGGGAGACATGTGACCGTGGAAAGGTAAATTTCTTTATGGTTGTGGAAGCATAAAAGTACAAACTAGGGATACTTAGCATGGGATAATGAAGTCATGTTTATTTCCTGTGATTAAATTTTAAAAATATCTTTTGTACATATCAACTTTCCCTTTTGTCTAGGCTTTCTGTTACCAAGGGTCATGCCGTACCCATACAGATCAGTGTCGTCTTCTTTGGGGTCCATCTGGTAAGAGCTCAGATTCTCAGTGTTACAGTATGAATACCAAAGGAAGCCGGCATGGCAACTGTGGCTACAATCGACTCAACCAGTCATATAACAAATGTTCGGAAGAGTAAGTGATCTATAGCTGTACATTGGTACACCACGTTTCGATATAAACTAGTACCTACTACTTTTTTGGTTACCTCTTAAAATGTTTCATAATTTGAAAAATTGAATTAGCACACCAACCACCCTCCCATACCAAAAGATATAATTTCAGTGGTTTTTAAGTCCCTACCTTAAGTGACACTGAAAATGTTTCATGGATTGTGAATTCTTTTCTAGCAATGTAATGTGTGGAATGTTACACTGCAAACATCTGAATGAGCGACTAGAGTTTGGAATGGAATCTGTGGCCATATTATCTCATTCATTTATAAACAGTGGGGGGTCCATAATCCCGTGTCGCACAGCAATTGTAGATCTTGGTCTAAATGAAGTTGATCCTGGTTTAGCTCCTGATGGTGCCAAATGTGGACATGGCAAGGTCTGTTACTCATTTTATTCTGCATGAAATCTGTATATCTCTGGATAATTTTACATCATGGTTGACTGTTTAATATATGCATATAAGTATATAATGAGCTGAATCAAATTTGTATTAATGTTCCTGAGCTCTTATTCAATAGTTCTAAAATAAGTTTGAAGAAAATAATCACTACTTGAGTGTTAAAATTAATTGGCTGAGTGTTTAACATGTCAAGAGACAAAAAATGTTAGTACATTATGCCCTCCTTCGATTTCATCTGAAACCTTTTAACTTTCAAATCATAAGGAAGATATAAAAATTTTGAGTATGTTTGTATGAACATGGGTGTGTAAAAATATACTGATGGTTTTTGGCATAGCCTAATATTCTTAAATAAACTACCAATTATTGTCTTTCCTATAGAAATCTTTATTGGTAGTGTAAATATTGGTATTCCAATTGCTCAACTGTTTTCACCACTTGATATAAATTTCTTTAATGCTTAAAGCTGTTTGAATATTAGACTACTAAATACTTTAGATAATTAAAAACCCCTTGCCTGCTCTGGTTTATTTCTTCTAGATGTGTGTGAATCAGAAGTGCCTTCCAGTTGGATCATTAATAGCTGGTGGATCTAACCCTAAGGGCTGTCTTCGTGGTTGTAATGGAAATGGTGTCTGCAACAGTAAATCTCACTGCCATTGTTACCAAGGTTTTGCTCCTCCTTATTGTCTTTATGCTGGACCAGGAGGAAGTGAAGACAGTGGGCCAGCATCAGATCCTAATGGTTAGACAATGGGTTACTTATAGTTTACAAATTTATTTATTTGTCATATACTGTTCAGAGTTTTACCATAAATTTCAACAAAGCCCACAGAATGAAAACTTAAAACTCTAAAGCAATTCTTGAAAATAGTTTATCTTGTAGAACATATTTTCCTACTTAATCCCATAAAAAAACAAATACTAAATAAATAATAATAACTAACTAAAAAAAACAAATAATAAAATATGTACTTGGTCTTCTAAAGTGGGCACTCCCATTTGCGCCCTGTGTTTGAAGTTTTTAATGGTCCATCATTTGTAGTCTGAACAAGATTTATTTTTGGCTTAATCTCTAATCTTAAAGTAGATTAATTTTTCCACAAGGTTTTGATATTTCAAAATGATATACCCTTTTGACCATAGGGTTGATCTTTCGACAGTTACTCAAATTCTTATTTAATTTCAATATAAAGTATTTTTATAATGAATTACCTTTCAGTTGCAACCATAGTCTCAGACTCAACATATTGAAAATTATTGGTTACTTGTAAAAAAGCAAAGTAACTTTTCATACTGTTTTATTGTTTATATTTAATGACATCTGTTTAAAATCAAATGAACCCCAAAATCCCTAATACGTAACTAGGGGCAGATGAAACTTGTTTGAGGAGATGAGAGAAACCTGAATGTAACACAACACACAGTAAATATGGTTTTTACTGTCCTCAAATATATTTATTCATAAATAAAATTATAGCACTAAATAACACTGTCAATTCCCTTAAATAATCCCTCATCCCACAAAAAAACATACCTATCACTTGCAGGTCTTTTCTGGCTAGAAATTATTAACCAATATTCAATTTGATCCCTACAGAAGTACAATCCCTTAAGACTCACAGTCATTCCTTTTTAAGATTTAAAACTGTAGTTTATCAATATTCTTCACAAATTACACTTTAATTTTAATAAATTGCACACTAGGCATATTTAACTCTGCAAGTCAAGTAATGGATTTGAGTTCATCTCTGAAATCATTTATAAATCAGTTTAAACCTCAAACAGCATATAAAGATTTCATTAAAAATAAATAGTAATCTCAGTATATATAGTAGTAATATAATAAAAAATATTAGTTTTATTGATTTAAAATGGCATCTCAAGAAATAGTTATTCCTTTTGAATTGCTTTACTGGAATATCCAA
This sequence comes from Rhinocypha anisoptera, assembly GCA_011762765.2. Taxonomy (NCBI): domain Eukaryota; kingdom Metazoa; phylum Arthropoda; class Insecta; order Odonata; family Chlorocyphidae; genus Rhinocypha; species Rhinocypha anisoptera. The sequence goes on along the minus strand of WURS02000011.1, from coordinate 8,565,331 downwards.
TATTAAATATTATTGAACATTCTGTGATTTTACTGTCTTTAATAAATATTTCCTTTGTACTTCATTATAGCTGGCCGCAAGATGGTGACTCTTCTCTATGTGATTTTCTTGGGAATCGTTCCTGTGATTGCAATCAACGTCCTTCTGCTGTACTATGGTTGGCCTTGTATCAAGAGATGGTGGGAGAAAGGAGGTGGTTTTGGCCTTGGGGAAAGGCGAGTTGGAGATGGCATGGGAGGCAGCCAGTATGTAAAGCCTGATTGTTGCTGTTCCAAATGGACATTTTCCTGGTTTGGTTCTTCCAAGTGTTGGCCATCTTCAGCTTGTAGCAAATTGCATGATGAGAAAGCGAGTGTTTATTGTAGGCATAGACTTATGCAAGGAATGATTAAGTTTTCTCGGAATCTGGGTTGCAATTGTAATACAAGGAAAGACACAAATTGTGATAAAAATATTACAAAAGCAGAATACTTAGATGCAAATGTCAACACCACTCACCTTCCGAAACCTGAACTTAGAGAAAGATATCCAGATATTGCATGGAATTCATCACTGGTAAAACATAGTGGTAACAGTGACAATAGACAAGTTTTAGGTAGAAACAGTATTGAAACAGAGGATATTACAAAAAATCCTAATATATATGATACTCCAAGAGACCTTAGTCCTAAAACCTGTTCAACAACTGGTACAACTGGTTCTTTGAGAGACTTTGCTGTAGTAAAGACTAATAACTATCTTTTTCCCAGTAGTCACCAAGCTTCTTCAACTACTGCGACTGCATATAGTGCACCTGACTCTGAAATGCATGGTGCCAGGGCAAAACTTTATCATGGCCCATACATTCCACATAGGGTGACTGGTAAGAAGCATGAATCAGAAACAACAAATGAAAACTCAACTCATGTTGTTGATCATTCAACAAAACATCCTCGGGCTTCAAGCATGGTTTGCAATAAATTTCAGAAGTTTTATGATGCAAAAAGTAAACTAATCTCAATGTATAAAGTAAGACGTGATAAGACAAATTCAAGTCAATGTTCACAGGCACAATCATCTTTAGGGACCAGACCTGTTCTTACAAAGGAGGATATTGAGCCTCATATATATGAAGACCCTATGGATATTAAACCTTTTCCTATATATGACACTGCTGAATCTGTTGAACATACTTAGTATTCTGCATTTGTAAAGTTAAACAAGATTAAAATTTCCTCCTAATGTTTCTATAGTAATAGTTCTCTTGCATGTAGATGTTTTCAGTGATAGTTTGGATACTATCTTTTATTCTATGTTATCGACAATTTTTTAAATAAATTATTCAGTAAAAATTAAATAATTTAAACTAATAACTTCTGGAGACAAGTTATTTGGCTAATGTATATTTTGTACAGATTTTTTATTCACTCAGCAAAATGCTGTAATGCTTTTTTTCACAATTATAATGAACATTTTCTGATGTCCCTTTCATATATACATTGGAATTTATATTTTTCTAACCATTGATGTGCTTTTTAATGCTTGCTGTGCTCTCTATTCTAATATGAATTTAGATTGTGTAATCATCTTTGGCTTGGGCTCTTAAAAAAAAATGCCATGTGATCCAGTATTTTCTAATCACCATTAATTTCATTTTTGTTCCTGAAAATCTAACTTTGATTTACATAGAATAATGCTCAATTTTTTATTTAGTATTAGGTTTCAACACAATACACATCGCACGTGATAATCATTATGTTGGTATTATAACTCTGACTCTTTTCATTGGCTCTTCTTCTTCTAATTATTTCAGATATTACTTCTCTTACATATTTAAAAGCATTCATCTTCCAGTGAAGGACTATGGCAATATAAATACAGGAAGTCTTATGAATGATACCTTAATTGACAATCCTGGCTTTGGTTAACAAGCCTTTCTACAACTCATTGGCCTGGATTACCTTTTTGTCCAATGTCTTCTCCCAGTTCAATACCTTTTCCAAAGGGTCCTTCATCATGCCAAGCCATCTTGTCCTCAATTTCCTACTGGTTTCTTTTTACTGTGTACTACAGGACTTCTCTTAAATTAATTATGTACTCTTATTGAAAATATTTTTCTTGCCTTGATCATTTTATTTGTTTTATTCAGATGGTTATTAAAATTTTCATTTGAGTTTAATGCTTGGCAAAAGAGGGCCACAGGGGAACATAATTTGGATCATGGTAAAAATGTGGAAGTCTTTGATCTTAGCATGATATCCCTCCTAACACATTGAATTATTTTAACCAATCTTTTCTGCATGTAAATAATATGCTTGTATGACTAATATAAACCATATTTATTCAATTGACATTTTGAGTTATGTCTGTAGTTAGTGTGATTGGCATGTTGATGATATACTAGCCGTTCATTCAAGTGTTTTGCAAACAATGTTATGTAGGATTTTTTGTTCTACATAATCATTGATGCCAAACCTACTGTTGATGCAAATCTCTATTAATGCACCATAGAAACCAGCTATAATTAATGTTAGTCTTTCATACGTCATCTCAATTTAGAAATAAGATACTAGCAATTCAAGTGTTAGTTGGTTTTCTTGTTTAGAAAATAATGATGAGAATAATAATGTTGTAAGTCAAAGTCATTTTTAACTTGAAGATTTAGACGAATTTATTAATGATATTAATGACATTTTAGTAGAAAGAAAAATTTTAAGATCTCATGGTAAATGAAAGTGGGCTATAATTTCTTACTCCCTCTTGGTTAAAATGTTTTGCTATTATAAGCTTTTAAGTGTTTAAAAGTCTTTGTTCGAAGTACATATGTGCTCCCACTGTGCTAATGAAATTCACTCTGGGCTTTTTGGATAGAAATAATTTTAAATTGTGTAACTAGCAATTTGGTAACTCAACTGCAAGTTCATCAGAGGATTTCTGATAACTTTTCTCTCATCATGTTATAATTACAAAACTTTTAGCATCTACTTTCTTTTCTCACAATCAAGCTTAAATCTACCACACATTTTATGCTACCTCTGTGCTTTTCTGCTTCATCACTAGCTTCATTGCCTTACAGGGAGAAGAGCAAAAGAGGAGCTGGAGGGCTTAGGGTTTTGGTCGAGCCCTCATCATCCATGTCTCCCAGTAGTGGAAGTGGTGACAGTGCCACATCCACTCTCCTGCCCACTGGTCAGGAAATACTGAACACTAACCTTCTTGGTCCTTTCAAGCGCTTCAGTATTTCCCCACCAAAATTACCCCCTTCACCTAATGGCGTCGTAGCCCAAGGTGCCGCTACTGAATCTTCCCCTCAAGTGAGCTCCCATTTAAATGGTACTGCCTTGCCAACCCGTTCTGCCCCCCCTCCTCCAACAAGTGCCCCCTCTGCTGGGGCCACCAGCCCCCCCATAACCACTTCGGTTCCATCCGCAACTCAATCTGGGAACAAAAGGCTTGTCATAAGCGATCCAATATTGGACATGTCATCCAGTACTGCAAAGGAACTCATTTCCAGTGCGGTTGGAGGGGAGGAGGGTAAGGTGCAGATGATAGATGCCCTTAAACCACAACGCAGGGCTCCAGAAGCTCCCCCCATACAGCCGAGGCCACTCTCCTTCCCCATCGGGCTCAAGCCAACGGAGTCAACAGTGGGGGCCCAAGAAGTCACCCCAACAGTTGTCACCACTTCGGGCACCACAATGGCTGGTGGTGGGGGTGGAGCCGCGACTGGTCCATCTGCACTTTCACGGATTGCCTCTATTCTGCGGCCATCCCAAGTGGGCCGCAGTCAATCCCGCACCTCACGGGACATGTCAGGACAAGCATCACAGAAGGGTGGAGTCAAGGCAGCCAAAGTGCTGGACAGGCAGGCACTTCGAAATCTCAGCATTTCAAATCCTATTCCCCAACAAGAGATTGAAATCCCTCAGAAGGTAATTACATCCAACATCTCAATATCATTATGGCCAAGAGGCACTTATATGTAATAATATCCGGTTACAGTGTATTCATGAGCATTTATTGGCAAGCCTTTTTTTTTAAATATGCTTGGGGTGAATAGAAAAGTCAAATGTTTTATTTTTCATTGTGGATGATAAATAATGGAAAATATCAACATTTTGTCCGAGTATTTTTATTTTCATATGGCCTCTTTTTTTGCTGCAGCATAATATTGTTGAAAAAGATTAATGCAGGGCTAAAATATGGCATCTCAGATTGAGTGTCAGTGGAAGAGATATTGGTACTTTTTATTCCTGTGATTCAAGAAAATCCATTTTATTTTTTCTGATTTTCCTTTATTAAGTGCTATTATTTTATGATAAAATGGGGTGAATAGGTAGAGCACATCTGGAAACGCCGATTGCCTTGATACCTGTGACATCAATTCTGGAAAGTGGACAAAAATGGCATTTACTCTTAAGGTAATTTTTGAAGCTAATAAAGATAAAGTGTACAGAACTTATAATTTGGTCTAATCCATCGTAGCGAAATGAAAAAACCAACTTGGTAAATTTCCACCAAGTTATTACCAAGTTGGCTTTTTCATTTCGCTACGATGATTCATTTCCACCATGTAACGGCTGACACTATCAACTATGGTCTAATCCATTTAAAATCCTCACTGTAAAATGGCTAATTCACTATATCACTAATCCTCAGGTTGATAGACCTTTGATATTGATATTGCATTAACATACTTGCAGATCAGATTATAATTTGTCATTCATCGTGTAATCCATAAGACTAAGACCCATTTTTGTTAACAACAATCATTATCATATTTTATGACTAAATTGATTTGAGTGGGTACGAAAAGTTAGATTTAAAGCATTTTGACTACTCATTTTTTTCCGATTGTTCATAATGGTTTATGAAGTTTAAAAAACCTAATTAAGGATGAGTTCCTTTTTGTAAATCTGTATAATGGAGTTGCTTTCATAGAGTGAGGAATAGTTTCATAGTTGACTGAAGTCAAAATGATATGTAGTAGGATCCATCTTTGGAAATGAAAAGAGTTATAAATCAACATTCTCTCATATCAAATTATTCATTCTTTTTTCAACATTATTAATAGATATTATTAATGAATACATTATAATGCCAAATCACCATTTATTTTCTGTGTTGTCTCTGACTTGTAAGGGAGTTTAGTGTAGTCTCATTCTGTTGTGAGAGAAAACACAAATATAGTAATTTTTTATTATTTTCAAAACATGCTAGAGCCTAAGCCATCATTGTCAACCACATAATTAGAACTATCTCCAGGCTACTCTAAGCTGACTGTAATAATTTCCTTGAATGTACTATAAATATTAAGAAGTTATATTTCAATAATTGAGAGAGATGTCTAGTAGAGTCAGTTTAGATTTTATATGTACTTAATATAGGGCATTGTTCAAGACAAGTAAATACAATAAATGAAAAACTTATTGATTATATAGTGAAATAATGTAAGTGCTGTGGATACTCTATTAAAATTTTCAGTGTATATTCTAGATGAAGATATCATTTGAATATAGACACAATTCATTTTTTAAGACTTGATTTTGTGTATTTTACTATTGGAGGCATTATTTAAGTAGGGAAATTAAAAATTACAAGGATCATCTTAATAAATTTATTTTTTTAATGGCAATAAGAGTCCCTAGAGGAAGAGGCTACACAAGTGTGTCAAATAGATACAAGTTGTGTAGCCACTCCATCTAGAGATGATTTTGTTCTCATTTTCCATCCATAGTAGTGATTATTCAATTGGATCTTAAAAGTCACAAAATTTTCTTTGTAATTTGTGTTACTCATTTTATAATGGCCAGTAAAATGCAAAGAATCTTCCAGACGTATTTTTTTAAATTTTCAACTCAACTTTTTGCATGCCTTAAAAAATTTATTTCACAATTTTCAAGTTTTACTTTAGAGAAAGTAGAGCAAATCTAAATTGGTACTTGCATTGTGGTTTGATGTGCATAGTCGTCAATGAATTTTTGGGTGCCATAATTTACTTCTAATATATTTTAACATATTCAAATTTGTTATTATGAGTAAAAGGTGAAATGGTGGCACTTGTAATTAGGATTTAAGGGGTGTGGTTGCCAGTAACCTTTCTCTCTTCTCTGCTAACCTCCCACACCCAGCACCCCACCAATGTTCGAATAGAGTTCTGCTTGGGAAAACATATAATTTTTGTCCCATATGGCACCTAAAACATTTATTCTACTCATTGTTTTTATTACATTCATGAAAAAAGCTGTTTCATATTATTAAGACACACTGATTTCTATTATAGTGTATTATTTCATAGGACATATATATACGAGTATATATATACATACATATATATATATATACACACTCACACACATATATATATATATATACATACACACATAGATACATATATATATATATATATACACACACATACACATATATATATATAATCACTTCGAAAATGTTCACAATGTGAATAATATTGGTTCAAACACTAGTGGAACGTACAGAGACACAGGACCCAAAATAAAGAAAATCACTCACACTCTTTTGTGCTCGAACCAATGTATATATATATATATTATAATAGACACACGAGGATAACTTTTATCTTTGTAATCGGTGTGTTTACATCTCGCCACACTGCTCTTCTATTTGAGTTAGTACCCCTTAACTTAAATACTATTAATCATACTTATCGTATATAGATGTAATAGCGATATGAGTACTAACTTTTGAGTATTCTGTTGGCTGGAAATCCTTTCTTGGTATGGGGTTTACCCATTTTCGTGTCATAGCTTCGTCGTTGGGAAACTGAAACACGCACACCTTTTTTTTCTCGTATGTAATTTCCTCTGCACACAGGTACACAACACTTATTAACCATGGTGAATATATAAATAACTCTTGATAAGAGGATATAAACCCGTAAATTCACACGATATCACTGAATTAAGTCGCAACGGCTATCACAAAACAACTCTGCAGACTAACAGGCGCTCTCTACTTCGGAGCATGCACACGCGGAGAAAAACCAATAGCCCAATCGCGGTGACGTCAGCACAAGAGAAAGCTCGAGTGCTAAAGCCTCGATCATCTCGGCAGTCGTGCCCCCTGCCCCCCGCTGAAGTCGCTTCTCTCCCCTCCGCGGAAACATTTTTCTCCACGGAGATATTTCGAACCCCTTCCCCGACGGTCCACACACACCTCTTTCGAGGTACGTTAACATGAATCCTCTCTCTCCCTCTTTTTACCCTCGACGAACCGCTAGGCGACACAAGAGGAGGATTCAACGCGAGATATTCCGACCTAATCACCTCCTTTGTTTCACAGGTTTCACTCCCCTTTCCCCGTGCTGGCTCGTGGAGGTACACAAGGGGCTAGAAAGGGTCGGCGGTGGGGAAGGGAAACTTTTGTTTTCGCGAGGGACTGGTCGCCGTCCGAAGGGCGAGTTCAACGCGCGCATGATGGCGACTCCATTCGCCGCCGCCCCCGCCGAGAGGGGAATCCAACCCCACCCTCCACTCTGGATGCACTATCAGGTGAGGGGATGTTAATCTCTTCCAATCTGATGAGGGCTTAAAAAGCTCTGGTCAATATGTAATATCAATCGGTTTCATATATTTT
>WURS02000011.1:8533626-8557512 GCA_011762765.2 Rhinocypha anisoptera | reverse complement strand
GTTCCACCGAAAATTCTTCACCACTGTGAGTTTTTTTCTTTTTGTGTCCTGTGTCTTTATACGTTCCACTAGTGTTCAAACCAATAAATATATATACATATATAGATATATACATAAATATATATATATATTCTTTTGGGAGGTTATCTCCATTTACTGTAGGTGCTCTTGTATTACTTGTAATAAGCATCTAAGTTAATATGATGGTATTGGTAAGTTACATGTATATTCATATGATGAAAGTAACCCTTTAGGATTTCAGGCAATTCATTTTTAATGTGTTATGTATTGCTAGTTATTTCAATTAACTTCCTTAATTTTTTCACCATTTCATTCATTAAATTCTTTCCTATTCACCCCAAAGTAAAGCCTTACTGCTGAATATTAAGTTAATGATTGGGTTTATGAATGCATCATAAATTTTAATTTAATAATATAAAATATGTTAGTGAAATAAGTTATAATTCCACATTTATTTTAATATGGGCTGAATTTAGGTAAACAAATATTATGCTATTCCATAACTAAAGATAACATTTCTCATATTTATCCTTTTCCAGTTGTTCTCTAGTGCTGCAATTTGCACAAACCATTCTTAGTGCATAAATTATTAAATCTGCTATACTTTATGAATTCAGAATTTTACTCAAATTTTGCTACTTCCTGAGTAAAGAGAGTGCAATTGAAGTGCAAAAGAAGAATTACTAGTGAAATCATATCTAATGATACCAGTTAGAGGAAAATTATATGGTATATCTAATGGAAAGTAGTTTCATAAGGAGCACATTTTCATATTTATGTATCATAAATGATTTAACTTTGAACAAATGGTGCACATTATCATTAAGGTGCATAGTTTATGTACCAAGTAATGCACTTCTATTATACAAATTAAAAAATAAAATCTTTTGTTATATATCTATCGTACATTTTTCAACAGTGACAGTATGTATGTCCAGATGAATTGGAAAAAGTATGATTTTTTTAAAATGCTCAAGTATTGCTTATTGTACAGATTCCAGTTAAAATTTGTAAATTAATTTATTCATTCACTCACCACCATGTGAATTGATCATTTAATATTTTCTTCCAGTCAGTGAATTTTCTCAAAAATTATTAAATCTTCACTTTCATGGATTGCTTTTAATTAACTATGTCAGGCTGTTTCTTGATCTTAGAGTAATAAAAACCTGGCTGGTAAAAATATTTGTGGTAAATGTTTGTATTGAGTGAACATGGATATCATTATGTGAGCAATACATAATTTATCAATTTCCAAATTTCAATTAACTCTGTGTGTGCCAACATTTTCTTTCAATCTTCATTCATTTACTTTGTACTCATTAGGCTTTACCGGTCAGTGAGGCTGCAGCAGTGGCAGCAACTTTGGCTGGTGGAAAACCTACAGTCACTCGAGCTCAAAGTATGCGAGACCCCAAAGTTACTGTACGGCCTAATATTCATACATTTGGATCCATGCGGGGGACAAGACCAGCCAGCATTCCATCTGCTTCAAGCATTGGAACCAGGCCAACATCTCCTCCTCCCAGACCCCCATCCCCAAATCCACGACCGCCAGCACTCTCAGACAAAACTCACACCATTCCTGGCTTGCCCGGCTACCAAAATCCACCACCCTCCAAAACGGAGCATGCTTACGATGATTGCATGAGCCTGAAACCTGTGGAGGAGGGCCGTGGTGCAGCACCCCCTCCTCCTGCAGCACCACTGGCTCACATAGAAGAGGAGGACTCTTCGACCTCCCCAACTAGTGGAGACAACATTTATGCTGTCATCCAAGAGGTTGAAGATGTTTGTGATGTTGGGAAATCACCATCCATGAATTTGCCTGGTGGCTACACTTCACCCACTGCCAGTGACTATCAGTCCCCCAGGCCCCTGGAGGGGAGCTGTGAGTCAGTTGGTTTACTCTCGGAGATTGTTTCTGAGATTCAAGCCAGAAATATCGAGTCTATTTACACATCCACTCTAGGGAGAAAGAAGAAACAGGAAGAGAGGGAGAGGGCAGAGGCAGAAGCCAAGGGGATCTTATGCACTGCACCAGCAAAAGATGCATCAGCTAAACCTGAGAAGAGCGTCTCTTTCAAGATGGATAAGGTGGAAGAAAACCCAAATCTTCAAGGAACATATGTAAATACCCCTTGTACAACATCATCATTTCCACCAAGTGGCTCAACATTTTATTCCAACGTGGGCAATGCTGGATTGCCCATATCCACTGTCCCTGCTGCATTACCTCCCAAAAATATACGCTCATCACCTGCTCCAGCATCATCACAGCCAGTTCGAGCACCAATTTCGACCGGCCTCATGAAAAACACTTTGAAACCTTCCAGTCAGCCTCCTGCAACCACCCCAAGAACACCTGTCTCACTTGCCAACACCACACCAGCCATAGTGTCTACTCCTTTGCCTGCAATTCCCCTGGCCAAATCTCTACCAACAAATTCTACTGCAACATCAACTAAGACTGGACCCCCTCCAAGACCGGCACAATTGCCAGTTCGGTCTGCACCTAGCACTGTCACTGGTGCAACTACAGCTAACAATACTATCATTTCATCAGAGAGGGAAGGGGCCATAAGTGCATTATCAGCCAAGGCAGTTCCATCTCCAAAACTAATTGATACAACTAAGAAAGAAGAGAACACCCCAAAAACTGCTACTCCTGAGCAAGCAAACAAAGGCATCTCCAACACAAAAGCAGGAGAAACTCCATTTAGCACATTTAAAGGTCCACTTAGAACATTGGGAACATCTCCTGCCACTACAACTCTGACTTCTGTTCCATCCTATAAGCCATACAGTTCCTCATTGCAAAGGTCGGGTGGCACAGTATCAAGTTACCGATCAGCCTCAACACCATCATCAAGCACAGCAACCACCCCAGTTTCATCACCTCCCTCAGTATCCTCCCCTCCTCCCTCAGCTGCCACAGCGGCAAAATCACCACCACCTGCTGAGAGCAATGTAAGTAAGCAGGGAGTAGGGAGTGTTAACAGTGGCATTACTTCCCCACCAGGCAGCAAAGGTCCAGACTTAGTTACCTCCAGCATTCGTTCATTTGAATCAGCATCAAACATAGGCAAGTCACCTGATGTATTGATAGGGGCTGCTGGGAAGGGAACAGTGCCAAACAGACAGCAGCAGCCTAGGCCTGCACCAAAGCCAAATTTACCGGCTTCAAATAGAGGCAGTAGGGCAGGTGTTGATGTAATCAAAGGAGGAGCTGGGATTTCTTCCAGAGGTTCGGCACCAATTGCTCCTGGGAATAGGGCCACAGGGAACACAAAGCCTCCAGTAGTTTCGAGCCGCCCTTCCCATGTGGCATCATTGCAACAGAGATTTGAATCTAGCACAGAATCCAATTCAGGGGGAAAAGTTGCCCCAAAAACTGAGGTAATGCCTCATAGGACGACTCCTTCAGCCACAAATGTGTCTCAGAAGCGACCTGTGCCGCTCTCAGCATCATCAAAGCTTGAATCCTTGGGCAAGGGTGGTGGTATTAAAAAGTGATTTAGTCTGGATGTTCATACATGAGCTTCTTTAGAATGAATGCTTGGCTATGATATTTTGCCACTGAAATCACCTAATTTCTCTATTCTGTGATATTTGTCTGCTCGCTACCAGTTTACAAAGAAAGTGACATTCATGCAAGAAAATGAAGCTTTTTTCACCAATCGTTGAGCTCCTATTAATTTAGCTATTATACTATTTTTGTGTTGGTTAACTATTTTATGTAATGTCCATTTTTGTGTACTTTATGACCATAAGGATTTTAAGGCTGTGATTATTTCATTTTTAAATTGTTGTCTTGTAATTTTAAACTGCACTTTGCCAATATTGTGTGCATTAGTCACACATTTTTTGTTGTCATGCCTTATTTGCTGTAATTATGTACATAATTGCTTCATGTGTCTCACAATGCATGTTTAATACATTGATTAAATATTTCCATTGAATTAATGGATTTTTTTGCAGAGATGGAAATTGTGCAATCTGAACCTACCTAATCCTTATTTGATTTCCTGTTTTTTAGAATCCTGTAACTATTACTGAAATGTTTGTTGGTAAACAGGTATTCTCACATATGAGAATTGAACAACATCATGTGATTTACATATCAGGTATTAATACCTAACATTCACAAAGATTCATTGAAGTATACTGTCACAGTATAGTGTCTGTAATTATTTAGTTGTCACATAAGGTGAAAAAATGTGCTCCATATATTGGACTATATATATATATACCCAATTTACTTTAATACTTGAATTAAACTATGGCAACTTAAATGTAAAACATTGAAAAATGTAACAGGATTTTATTAAATTATTTGAGAATATTATGCACTTGAGCCTTTGCATGGAGTCATCTTTCTGTGGTTTTATTTGCAATTTATTTGGAGAATTTTCTATTGTATTTGGCTAACCTATTTTTCTGCCAGATAATCCCTTAAAACTTGTGGTTACTCCTGTACCTTCATCATTTCAAGTTGTAGATCAAGAAATCTGTGAAAATACTATATACTGTGTAGATCTTTTTTTCTGTCAGACTTAAGGTTGTTGAACTTAAGGACGCTGAACTTGTTTTCTTCCCTATTCAATAGATGTACATTTTGAATTCCGGTGATTACTTCTGAATTTAAATTCTGGGAAACTTTAATATATGCCAAATTAGCCAATTCATAATGAGAAATAACGATCTTGCATCAGCATCTCAGTAATACCCACAACTCGGAACAATTTAACAATGAAATGTTAAATATTATTTTTGATTATCTCAGAGATTTAAATTTAATTTGTTTTATGCTGATCATTATTACCTTGAACCAGAAATAGTTCACTTTCACATATGTATTGCTGATGTTTAAATATTTAAATCTTATGTTCAATTTTATTGCATTAAACTAATTTAAATTAAAATGGGAATTAGTCCATAAGCTAAGCCAGCTACTTGTGAAGGTACTTTGTGATTCTGCATTTTATTTTTAATTAGTCACGTTTTTAAAAAAATCATGATGATAACTCTTAACCATTTCACACATCCTTGCATACAACTATGCACAAAATGGAATCGATTCTCAAAGCTTTTTTAAGGAAAGGAAAAGTTTGTGCTTTTTAAGAAGTGTCCACAAGATGATTTATTTGTACTTGCAAAGCTCTTTGATTCATTCACTACCCACAGTGTGCCAGGTATGGGCACCCAGAATTTTTTCAGGTGCTCACAGCACACCTTGTGTGGTGCATGTTCATGTCTATTCAAATTGCTCTGCTTTTGATGTGGAAATAGGATTGGTCTTTTAATCTGAAGATGGCACTCACCATATATTTAAAAAATAACTTTGGTTTCAAATTCAATAGCTAACTAAAATAATAATCTTAAAACATTTGCAGCACCCGAAGAAAATTCATTTGAAAAGTGGACATTGAATGTGTTAAGATAAATAAAGTCATTTTCAGACACTCTTTCCTCCTACTTTGACCTTGAGTGAATGGTGAGTCACTGGTGTGGACTACTGTCCTGCAAATGGTTAGTGTGAGTGATCACCGTTTCTTTTTATGGCACACGGAAGCAGTTGTCATTTACCCTTTCTTTTGAATGATTGGAAGGTAACTACCTTGGAGTAAAAAGATCCACAAAGTTTACAGTTTATTACAACACATGTTTTTTGTGGAGTACATATATTATTATTTTTCTATTATTTGTATTTAATTTATTTATTAACATTATTTTTCCCCTTATTATTTTAGAATGATGGAAAGGTCCCTGGCAAGGAATTATTCCTGTAAACCTTGAATGTGTGTGTCAATGAGTTCCACAAAGGTCTTTTTACATCACACCTGACTGGAAATACATGTTTTTCTAACACCCCATTTGCTTTCCTTCTTTTCCCCCTTTCCATTTCCTCTCCCTTTTCTACCTTAGGTTTTTTTTCCCAGTTTCCTTTTTCAGTGTCCTCCCAAAGAGTACAACCTTTCATATTCTACTCAAAAGTTTATTTTTGATTCTCCATTTAAAAATACTTTTATCAAAATTCATACCACATTTTTTTTACATATATGCAGAATATATACAACATACAACTTTAAAAAAAAACAATATTCTCCATGTGTAGAATCACATTATTTAGAAATTCCTCCTTCCAAAGGTATTGTCTGGATATTTGATGAAAAGGAGATTATTTCCAATATGTTTTCCCTGAAGTGCTTTCATGGCTGCACCTGCAGATTTTGCACTGGCAAAGTTGATGAATGCACACCTCTTAGCCTCAAGCATTGAAATACTCATAATTTTTCCATGACTGAAAAAAAGAAAGAAAACACTTGCTGTAGGACTCAGCCAAAAAAAAACCATACCTATTTTAAAATCAGATCGGATTAATTTCTGTGACACACAAGGAAAATAGATATTAGATTTCTATATTTAAGGATTCAGTAGTCTGAGGATGTTCTTGGATAACCAAGCATCCATAAATCAAACAATACTTTTTCAGACGAATATGAGTTCTGTAGAATGATTAACACAGAAATAGTTCCTTTAATATTTGAGTAACTTTGGGTTACTCTATGCCTTGGGAAAATAATGGAATATAAGACTGCAATTCTCAAAACATTTCACTTAGAACCAACTCTGCATTCATGGTTCTAAGGACTATAAGTGCCGATTTAGGAATGGGAAGGAGGATAGAGAAGACTTTAGTAGGAGAGGTCAGGTAATGTGCACACTTTAAAAACTTTCTTCAATTCCAAGATTGAGGCAGCTCATCACATACCTACAGCTGCTTCACTTAAGAATGATCATTTGAATTTCTTCCAAGCTATTCTTTCAACATTTACTATAGCAAACGTCACTTATTACTTAACTCTTGGAAAAGTTAATTGTGTTGAATTAGGGGGCTTTGTGGGATAAGGAAAAAACTACCTAAGAAAACTTAAATTCCACTACAAATTAGATGTCTGAGGTGAGGGAGGAATCCATGATACAATTTTGGAGAATAACATTTGATCAGTTTAGCATGAATACTCATTCTAAAAGGGAGCTATTTTCTTCCTTCCACAGAACAAGAAAACAAAGTATTTTTTAGATATATGTAACATGTGAATTCGACATGACCAAGAGGCCAGAATTCAAAATCATTATTTTTATTGCAGAAGGTCATATGAGATGAAGTAAACAAAACATGCAATTAATGGTTAAACTTAGAAATAAAAACTTTGTAAAGTTTTTATTTCTAAGTGTAATCATGAAGGAGTTGCAAAAAGTTGTGCCAGAAACAGTATCATATGCATTAATGGATTAATGCTAAGTAGATTCTGAAGTAAGAGCTTATTTACTCTGTTTTAACTTTATTCCTTAGGACCATTCTTCTTAAAAATTCCCTTATCTTCTAGCCCTTGGATACGCCAAAACAAGTTTTATGTAAAGTATTATTTTCAAAACTAGTTTTATTAGTATATATTTTTACATTAATGGCTATAATTCCAGAGGTTGTGAAGGTAGAATGATAATGTTAGCTAGGATAAGATATCTGAGGAGTAATAATGGAAAGAGCAATCTCTCATACTCATTTATCCCTTTGACATAGGTTTTAATGAATTTAGAAAATTTCTTAAGTAAAAAACCAAATTTTTGCAAGGCTAAAAACATTTTCACTGGACAAAAATTTCCTAATGATACTCTGTCAATACTCTTTAATGGCTATATTTGATATTATATATTTAACTTTTGATGAAGGAGGAAGCCTTCATGATCAATAATTCCTCTTCAACAGAAAGGAAACTCAACTCTTGCTGAAGGGAGTGTAATCAGCATAAGCAACACTACCTTAGTTAAGTGTATTTAAGTACTTTATGCCATGTAACTTACACAGAGAACACTTTCCTTAACTCCTCTTCACCTACGCCATCCACATTACCAACCCAAAGTGACATAATTCCTCTTGGGTTGGATGGACTGAAACAAAATGCCATGAATGATTTACTAGAAGAGTATAATATTTTACTCACTTATAACACTATATATTAAGATATAACACTATAAAGGGTAAAACAATAGTGCAGACAAAAACATGAAAAAATAAAAAGTCATGCCACTGGACAACTGCAATAATAAATTAATCATACCAAAATTATATTTTACATAGCAATAACGTTTGTCATTAAAGAATTCATTCACTCATGAATGCATATCTCATCAATACTAATATCAATAAATATTTTCAAAAACTTTGCTAATAAATGTTTCATAATACATATGTACAACTATTAGTAGGCATGGATATGATAGCTAATGCTTAACAGATAATAAAAATATGTCATTAGGGAAATTTTTAATAAAAAACTGGGATATGCCACTCACTCCATAAATTTATCAGAATGGTGCTTGCCATCCAAGGAATAAGAGTCTTCATCATCGTCGTCCAAATCACCTTCATCTGATTGATATATGGTATCACCATAAATGCCAACAGTCATTGGATTTTCCTTGACAAACTCAATGGCTTCCTAGGAAAGGATTAAAATACAACAGTAACATATCTTCTTCATACCTATATTTACAATTAAATATATTAAAAAGGATAAGAAAAGCCACTCTTTACCTCAAGATTAATGCTGCATGCTAGAGCTTCTTGAGCACGCATCCTAGAATAGCCTAGATCCATAATCTGCAACACTTTAATTTCTAAGATTTGATCAGTTGCCTCGGAACAAGTACGGTTACGATCAAGAACTTGTTTGAAGGCCTCCTCTGCTTCTTTATACATCTATGGAAAAAGACAAGGATTACAAATCTTGAGTCTTTAAAATAAACCCACTTATAGCAATTAGAATTTACCTTAATTCCAATTAATGCTTCACCTTTCCTGTAATATGACTTCAAGTTATTGGGGAATTTCTGTACCATTTTATTGGCATCTTCCAAAGCTCTAAAAATAAGAAAAATGAAATATTTCCAAAAGTAACACATTTATCATAATATATATAAAGTATTATTTAAAGTTTTAGTATTGTGAAACAGCAACTTAATATGGTATCCCATGCAAGTGTAGAAAAAATAATACACCAATCGAATATGTCTAAACATGGTAGTACAACACTGGAGAAAATCAATTAAATAAGGTTGGGTATTCAAAAAGAAATGAACTGTACATGGTTTTTAAAAAAAATTTCCTAAGACGACAATGGTTAGTATTTCTTTCTGGGGGATGAAATTAAATCTTCATAGCAGAAATCGTATTTGGAAGATATGTTTTATCCCTGTGTTTAAATATTATGAAAAAATACGTGTAAAATGTTGATAACCAATTAATACGTGTTCGATTTCAAAATCCTTAGCAGTAAAGAGACTGACAGTAACCATGTTTAATTGGGTGAATTTTGTAGTACAGTAATGAGTTCATGAAATAATCTCAAAAGTTACAAAGTAAAAAAAACTTTGTAGGCATATGTGCTAAGAAAACTAGGGTAAAATAATTTTTGAGAGAAAACAAATTTTATCACCAAAATGAAAGATTATCTTTTTATTTAAGGCATCGCTTAAAAAATAAGTGTAAGTATTATTGGAATTTATAACCGGTTTTATTATTTACTAAAATCTCGTTGAGACAAATGGAACCGTATTACTTGGCATGATTGATATATGGTCCGTAAAAATACCTAAACATATAAAATTATCTGCTAGCAATATTACCACTACAACGCTCATTAATAAGTGATGTGCTTTCGTATGAACATACTTTTTATATGCTTTTAACTTTAGAAGGAAGTAGCATCGATTATTCCAAAATCGAGCCTCCATTGGATACTTTTCTATACCAGCATTTAGAACTTCAATAGCTCCTTTGTAATCCCCTCCAGCTGCCTTTATATTAGCCCTTCCACCAATTCCAATCACAACATCCTCCATTATTTTGATTTTTCGTTAGTTCACGCCAGTGAGAGGTTGAATGGAATAACCTTTATCACATAATTCCAAGAAATTCTTTTGGATATCTAGAATGAAATATTTTAAACAAGGTAGAAAAAGGAAATAAGTCGAACCCAATACATTATAACATTCACTGTCCTGTATAATTCAATCTCTATGCTCAACTATGTATACTTTAACTGAAAGAATTACTTTTCCTAAGTTTTCCACTGAGAGGGAAATAACCAAAATAACTCACTCCCATTACTCTTCAATCCCTCCTGCCCTTCCTTCTTTTTCAGTTACGAATTTTCACAGTCAATTGTTTCAAATTTCACGTGCGTAAATTGGTCCTATTGCTATGAAACTGTTGTAAGGCGATAAAATGTTTTAGAAAAGGAGTTTTAATGTGAAGGGTTGTTATAAATAATTCGTTTCTGCCTATCTCTCAATACAATTGTGTGAACTCAAGTTGGCTATTCGTTATATTGAAATAGCAATATTAATATACGTTGGGTCTCATGGAAAATATTGTGTAAATGAATATCTAAGGCATATAAGCAGCAACTATTTTTTCAGTACATATAATTTACGTTATCTTAAGAACCATGGCAGATGAGAATGAGTCTCACTTAAAGTCAGGATCAAGTACCATTCCCAACAATGATGAAATAGTGGATGAAGTCATATCAGACATGGACAAGACGTCTCTTCATTTGAGTGGAGACGACGGTGGTGAAGTTGATAGAACAAGTGGAGATGAAAATGTAGAGCATAGAGATAGTGATACCAGTGACCACGATGCACAGAGTAACCTAGAGAGCGATGATTTTATAGATGAAGAAGAACTGAAGAAAGCAGAAGATTCATACACAGAGGAGGAGAAAGAGGTAATTTCTTCAACAAAGCCCAAATTTCTACCAATTAAAGACTTTTTATGTCAAAACCTGTATCATCAATATTATTAAATTCTGTCGATGGTGTCATTAGTCGGTACGCTTTTTTATTATAATGTATTGATATTTGTTCTTAAGCATTCACTAAGTACGGTTAGATACTACATGGCTATCAGTATTCATGGAATAGAATAGGCGTATTCGTATCAAATGATTGTAACTATCAATGCATTACTGTACATCTGATAATTCTGTAGTTTTTAATACTAAGCTATTCTTATCGATATAAAGAGAAGGAAAGACGAAGCCCTGATTCACAAATCTCAAGGAAATGACTTGTTTAAAGCGGCAAACTTCGTCGAGTCTGCAGAAAGTTATACTTTAGCCTTAAGAATGTGTCCATTAAAGTATTCCAAAGAACGAGCTGTAATGTATGCCAACAGGGCTGCTGCCAAAGTTAAATTGGTGGGTATTTATTTCAATCATGATTACATTTTGTATGTTGTCAGTAAATAGATTTTATAAATCCCCTGTGATGCTTTTAGGAACGCTATGAAACTGCTTTGGAAGATTGCACGAAAGCGGTAGAATTAGATGGAGGATATTTGAAAGCATGGGCTAGGAAGGCCCAGATTGATGAAAAGTTGGATAAACTAGATGAAGCTCTAGAAGATTACAAAAAAGTACTAACGCTGGATCCCAATCACCAGGAAGCTGGGGAAGCAGTGAGGGTAAGTTTCATAATATATTTGTGGTGTTTTTCGGATAATAAGTGAATTGGAGTTGTAGAGGCATTCGAAATACTTTTAACCACTTGTAAGTTGGTATGTTTAGTGATTTTTTACTCCTTGTTCGTTCCTATGTTTTAGTAACCGTTTAGGGCTATTTTAGTATTATAAAAACTAGGTTTTTTTTTACCTTTTAAGAATACCAAGGGGAAATTTATAAATTGAACCTAAAAGCTATCGCATGTAACTGGGAAACTGAGTGACACATTACTGAGAAACACCACCTGGAAATGCTGCAAAAACAGCTACAGTAATAACATGGTCCTAAAATAACTATGAAGTAGGAAAGACGAGGCCAGTCAACTGCAAATAAGACAGGATAAAGAAGTTAGACAAGATTTTATAGCATTGGCACCATCTGGTTTATTATGGGAACCTCAGAAAAGTACACCATGATATTGAGGAAAGCTAGCATGATCATGAGATTCAACTTAGTGAACATGATAAATGCAGGCTTAAGTGCAATGTTCCACCGGAGCATTCTAAATGCTATGCTCTTGCAGAAAGTTGTCAGATTAGTGAGCATACACATGACAGAATGACAAGAGGATGACCATAAATAAATACAGCACACTTTTAAGAGCCAAAATAATGACAGAAGAACACAGAATCATCCCAAATTGAATAGAGAAGCATTGGGGAAGAAGGCCCATCAAATTTCCTCAGAAAGAATAGATACCTCATATATGAGGCATAAAAAAGTGGTTTTTGAAATAAGGCATAAAAAGCAAAGAAACATTCCAATAAAATTAGAACACCAAGACAATCAGATGTATGTAAAATTTGCAAAAGCTGCTTTCAGCCTGAAGGTGCTAGCAGTGGAGCATGCAAAACAGTTGCCATTCAAAGGCAACATGTATGGACAAAAAGCAAAGAATGTCCTGTGATTCTTTCTTTAATATCGCCATATGACATTCAGTTTTCAACCACAGAGAGTGATTTATCACTTCACTGTGTATGATTTTCAAATTCATTTGTGAATGGACTTTCATATTTTCTATAAATGATCTTCACCTCTTCTAGGTTCTCTTCATGATTCTTCCAATTCTCTCCTCTTTAAACAGTTTACTTTTCAACATAACATGAACGTATCTCACCCCTTGCTGCTATTATTCCCTTTGTTCACTTGACCTCTTCTTCATCTCCTCTGTTCAGACCCAGGAGTCTGCCTTACTTAAAACACCCAACAATGACATTTACACATGAAATGAGAGAATGACAATGCATTTGGAGTGGTGATAAATTGACTTGTGGGAATGGAAGTGAAGGAGTTATTGTTAAGTATCCCAACTAGTACGTCAAGGGGAGAGGAAAATTTCTGAGCATCCCTTTTTAATCAGTTCACACTTTTCACACACCTCTAGGAATATTCCTCCCCTCTTGGTCTCAAATAACAGAATTCTGAGGCATTCATTCTCTTCGTCCCTCTCTTCTTGCACCATTGTACTGGCTGTGCATCACGTTCATGATTGTTAATGCATTGTTTGGGTGGATTGGTTTAAATAACCTGTAGGCTATCTTCTTATACTGTGGGGACTATACAAGATAATGGAGCTGCTTGAAAATCATGTTAGTTTTAGCAAGTGTGGTTTTGACTTCTCTCAGCATTTGTGACAGTGGATTTATACTTGTTTTAGTAATTTAAGGTTGAATTAAACTTTATATTACAGAGGTTACCTGATCAAATTACTGAGAGAAACGAGAAATTAAAAGAAGAAATGTTAGGTAAATATGTTTTTCATTCTTGGTAATCATTACATTGTATGATGATGATATGTCTAATTTGAGGTTATTTACTTAACAGGTAAATTGAAGGATCTTGGGAACATGATTCTTCGTCCATTTGGTCTCTCAACAAATAACTTCCAAATGACCAAGGATCCTAACAGTGGGGGATATTCTGTGAACTTTAAAAGTAATCCTAATTAATACATGGGATATTAATTATGTTATAAATTACAGTTATTCTGCATTGTGTTTTGGCATTGGTTGGGATTCAGATCCCTGTTGCCATTATGTGATATATAAAAATAAATTATGCTCTTAAAATTGAAATAATTTTGTCTATATTGAAGATACACAAATTATGAGAACAAAAGGAAAATCCTATCATTGTGATTGTAATTTAACTGCATATTAACCATGTTGAATGCTTGTCAGAATCTAGTATCACAGTGTAATTATTCATCGTTAAAATGTTGGTTTATTTTTTTTTGTAAATGATCTTTACATATTTATACTAAGACACACTTCATGGTTGAAGGTAATTGTATTCCATGTAAGAATAAGAATTTTGAAATAAGTAAATCATAATAATCTTATACTTTCATGTAATCTTGTTTTTGATGCATTTGATGGTCAAATTTATTCAGTGGCAAAACCATATTTGTATGAAGTTAAATGCCCATCATGGTTCAATAATTACTTCTTGTTTCATGATGTACCGCCTTATGATGATGAACATGATAAGTTCTTATGGTACAACGTAAGCTCTGGCTTTAAACATTTGCCCTTTATTAAGTCACAGGTTAATGTTGTACACATGAAGGTATGTGATATTATTGAAAATAAAACAGCATTATGGTCATCTACCATGAAGAAGAAATAGGAAAGAATTTTGCTATTTTTACTATGCGATGTGTGACAGTGGTTTTAAAGAAATGTTAAGGAACATTTCATATGATTCTTGTATCCAATATTAGTTTCTTTCTCTAGAACTATTTTTAGCTCTTTTTTTCCTGCTTGAAAGCTAAATTTTGCATTTTCATGACATTCGGAGATACCTAGGTATGTTATCTTTTTCACATCCATATAATCTTAATTACTAGGTGAATCTAATTTTTAAAAATATGGATATTATTTAAATCATGGTTTTTATTAGGAACTAGTCATATGGTTATTGTTTGTAGTATCACAGTAGTATTTTAAACATCAGTGAAAAGTGAATAAACCATGATAACAAGCAAGAAGGTGACATAGCAGACCTGGTGCTCAAGGTAAAATTATATATGATTAAAAAATATAAAAAGAAAATCATTTTGTTTCATGGTAATGTTTCATGGGTTGAATACTCTTCAGAGAGAATAGATTTTTGCTGTCATCAAAAAGGACAGTTTATATGACAATTGGTAGGTTGAATGGTTGCCATTAAAGAACTTTGTTCGCATGTAAAGCATTTACCGCTGTGGCCCTTACTGTTTTTGGAATTTTCTTTACCTTGTCCTTTGTAAATTAAATGGCCCCTGTGTTTGACAGAATAATAAAGAATGTGTCATTTAAGTTTTTCTATTACTTTTGAGGTTGGCTACATAAAATACGGGTTTTCCATGACTCAATTCTTATTTTATCATAATACTAAGTTTATTAACATTACAGTAATCAACCCGAAGTTGAAGTTGGTAACATTACCGAAAATTTAAAAGCAATTGTAATATATTTTTAGTGTACATGTTTATGATTTACTTGTGCCATGTTTGAGTCCTTCGTGAGTTTTATTCATATGCACACCATACATACAGGAGAAGTTAAAGATACTGTTGGAGGCATATTTAATCTGGCTTGCTTTTGCACTTAATCAGATTGTGCTCCACAATCCATTTTGATAAGCTGAGGATGAAGCTCTCATTGCAATAATCAATAGAGCATTTAAGATTCAAACATAAAGGATTGATAGGTATGTTCATTTTCCTGTGCCACTGAAATTAATGTTTGTTATTGCTCATGCTCAAAAGCTGCCAAATGATATAACAAGCAATCAATATTTATCCATATTTCATTTATGTTTACTCCTTATGATCTTGGACCAAGTGTAATATTGTTTTTCTAAAAGGGCAATTATGTTAGAAGAGTATTGTAAAAAGATTTGAATTTATTTTATGAATTTGAATGAATTTTATTTATTAATTTATGAAGCTGGTGGTCTACTTTGGGAAAAAGACTTCCAATATCATATGTGTAGGTTCATAGGAGTAGTAGTCATCATTGCTTAGTCATGCTGAAGATTTAATTATATGAAAAAATTTGAATGTCAAAATAGAGGAAAAGAATGCTTTTTGGATTCAAAGGTAAAACACAAAATATAGGTGTTAACTTTGATGTATTTTCACAGAAAATTTTAAACACAACTGATTTCAACGACAATAGTCATCATCTTCATTGACCAGATGATGATGATAATCGTTGAAACCAGTTGTGTTTATAATTTTCTGTGAAAATACATCTAAGTTGACACCTATTTTGTGCCATTATAGAATTCCACCAAGTGATGTCCACCTCAGTGAATTTTATTCAAAGGTGACAAACTCAGACAAATGACATCTTGGTTAAGTAAGAGTCCATTGAATGAAAATTTCTGCATCACATTATGTATACAAAAATTGGATTTCTCTATAACATAATGTGGTATTTCCAACTACCAGAGAGTATTAATAACAATATAGTTTACAACATCAAACAGTATTGAACCTAAATTTGATTAAATGAGGGAATGAGCTCATGTACAGCCCTACAACATGTGGAATGCAAAGTAGTGGGAGCAATTCCTTCCCTGTAGCTCTTATGGTTTTCCAGGAAGAATTGGCGTTCAGAAAGCAGTAAGTTAGCTGGAGGTGTCACATGGATTTGATTCCATATTCTCCTTTTGGTAACTGATTGCTCTACTCACCAGTACCTCAAATTTTTAATTTTTACAATAATTACATAGAGTTATGGAGAAAAATATTTCAATCAAAACTTTCAAAAACAAGTAGTTTTAGCCATTCCTATTCGAAGTTGCATATTTAATTTTGTACCCCATAATGGGATTCAACATTTTTATTTCAGTATTCATTTCTACTTCAATCAGGGCTGGTGAAAGGATGAAATCAAAGTTAGCATTTGGTCTTCTGGAGATGAAAGTAGAAAGGAGGGAATTAGCAAGTGAGGAAAAACTTGAATGAAGACCCCGGAGTGGTTAAGATAATAACTAGGTACTGTTCAATGTTGGCTTCTGGATGTGTACCTGTGAGTGTATGCTTCGATTGTATTTTAGTTTTTATTTCTAAGTTAATTTGTGTAATTATAAGAACATTTTTAATATTATAAGCTTGCTATAGTTACAATTATCATATGTAAGGATATTCAGACTATCTAAAATTAAAATTTATTTCATAAATATTTTAAGAAGTCTTTTATAGTTTTTATTTCTCTAAAGCACTTGGCTACTGAATGGGGGACCTGGGTTAAAGACCTGGTGATGTCTCCAGACACCTCCAGTTAAAACTCAAACATTGATTTTTATGGGAAACCACAGGTGGTACAGTTTCAAGGAACTGACTCCCTTTTACTTTGTTGTGTGTATTTTCACTTCTTATTGGACTTAGTGCTTGGTGGGCCTCATTTATTAAACCGACCTTATGTTTGAAGACTCATATCTCTCTAATAGATTCACATTCTTATTATTAACCTGAAAAAAGTTATATATGACATGTGTAATACCATTCACTTTTTAATGCAATTTTCCTCTCTGTTAGTGGTCTGGTTTCCATTTAAGTGACATCAGTCACCTGAGTGGCACTGGAATGAGTGATATGACATGACAGACAACCAAAATTCTAGATTCTAGTTCTGGATTTTGGAAACAGAGTTAACCTACATATTAAATATATATAGGTTATAGTGTTTTGATGGGTTTAGTATGTCTGCTTGAATTTTTATTCACTCACAAACCTATGAATCTTGGATTGTTGTGTTTATTTGTGGTGTGTTAATGTTTTAGTTTCAATATTTTGATATAAAGCAGTAGAACGTCGCAAAGATGCATGGCAAATGAAAATGGTAATACCAAACGAATTGACTGCTCAATGTTACATGAAAAAAGTAAAGATTTCAAATAATGTTATAGTATCAGATTTGTAGAAAATATATAACGTGAAAATAACAAGATTTCCAACTGCTGCAAAACTAATCACATTGAAGGCTGCTTTTAACAATGTCAGGAGCTCTTGGAACAGCTTAAAGTACTTAAAAAGTTTTCAAAATGTTTTGATGAACATTAAATGTTACTGGAGAATCTTAGGAAGGTAAACTCATATTGAGAGATGGAGGATTGAATTTCTTGTTACTTAAATTGTGCCACGTCTTAGCTGAATAACAGTAAATTATAAGTTTCAGTAGCATCACAAGAAATGTAGGTCATATATCTGCTACTCCCATTCATTTAACTATGTCAAGCAGTAAAATATATGATTTCAGAGATTAGCCATGTCTTGGGTAAATAACTTTTAATCTTCATTTGATAATTAAATGCCTCTATAGTGGTTAATTCATAATAAATATGTGTATAACAGATTTCAGGTACATATGCCATAGATTTGTCACTTTGGTGTAATCTAATTCCTCTCTCTATGAGTATTCAAGTAACAAATACATCTCCATCACCAGTTTAACTGGGTACAATGCAGCAACTTTTATTTCTGGGATGGATCCTGTATTTAAAAAATTCTCACTCTCACTATTTAGAACGACAAAATAAACATTTTGAAAAAATGGCTATGGTCAAAAAGAACTTGAGAAGAGCAATGTAGAAATAAGTGTTGCAAAGGAGAGACAATTTAAGTCAAGGACCTGGAACGACAATGTAAAAAAAGATGTTGGTCCTTAAAATTTAGTGAATCATTTAATGGTCTGGAAATTTTTGGAAATAAAGTGTTTGATGATGTTCATCATCCATGTAGTGGTAGTATTTTTATTTATAGGGTACTTTAACAGTTATGATCATTTTGCACCATCTCAAATCATAGAAAAAAACCAACTTGGACAATCACAACATCCTTGCCCCAACATGTGACCTTTGGGTTAGCCTGTCAGCTCGCTACCCCCAGGCTAACCCAGCTGCTTCATCATCCATTATAGACTTGTAGATGGTTGTGGTAGCCCAATGGGTAGAGCCAATATCTACAACAGCTAAAAAACTGTTAATCAAGAGAAGGAAAAGGGGGGGCCGGCCAGGTTAACCTGGATAGTGAGCTCACCAGCTAACCCAAAGATCACAGGTTCAATTCCTGCCTAGGGCATGGGTGTTGTGTTTTTTCCAGTAGGGTTTTTTTGTACGATTTGAAGAGGTGGAAAATGACCATAGCCATCAAAGCACCCTATAAACAAAAATACTACTAATAGGAATAGGGGTCTATTTTTGTAAGCATTTCAAAATGCTGAATGTGTGGTAGAGATACCCTATTTTGCAGGATGTTGAAGAAAATACCTGAAGGTACAATGTTCTGTTAGCAAGACAGAAGAAGACATTTTATATGATATGAAAGTATAAGGAGGGTTTGTGGAACAGTATTAATTATTCAACTTTTAAACACAATAGTGTTATAGGAATACAGGTAGACATTCAAAATTCTGGCATGCGATAATTTGGTTCCTTCAGTTTTCTGGCATGGATTTCAAAATGCATTTTCAAATTTTCTGCTTTGCCACACTACTTTTCTGGATGCGTTTTTTTTATTTAATGATGCTTCAGTGATGGTGAGTTGTCCAGTTTTGCCAGATAATTCTACAAGTTTCTCCTCTATATAGTTAATTCATAATGGCTAATTGCTTAGTCTAACAAATATTGTTCTTTGGATGATTCTTAGTAGAAAAAATGTACTGCATAAATAACCATAAAAAATCTGGCAACCTCAGGTCTGGAGTTTGCAGGATTTTTGAATGCCAACCTTTGTGCTTGGAAGGTTAAGACATTGTTAGATTGTCTCATCATTATTAAATAAAATTGACAGGATCCATCAGGAGCCTACCTCTAACCAGTAGTATATATAGTTCTAAAAAAATGTCTTTGCTGGTAGCATATATTAGTACTCTATTTGTGGGTGTACCTATTCTTTCCCATTACAAATAAAGTACAATAATATAAAACTCATCTTCGATTGCTACTGTTTCAAAATATTGGAAGGAAATGAATATTTTGATTAGAAAAATCAAATTATTGAGTTAGATATAGATTTATACAATATCAGAGAAAGCCTCCCATGTTTGTTTTCTTCTAGTTTTAGGCATTTGCAAGTTATCATTATTTATTCACTATTGTCCCTGAGTTTTTTTCTATCAATACTCTTGTATGACATCTACCCATAGCTTTAGAATATTAACTCTGTTCCTGGATAGTCAAGGGGATCAGTTGAAGAGGAGATATCTGAGTTTTTGTATCAACATTTTTAGCCAAAAGCAACCAACAGTTTTATCACCAAATGGTATGTTTGAATCAATTTAATCAATCTATCAATTATCAATCCTAGCTGAAGTTGCTGTTCCTCATCACTTGAAATTTATGCTTACACAGTGAATTCCACATAGTATTTGTGTGATAATGTCAGTAACTCCTGCTATGGAGTCCTCTTAGGTTCACCAACAGGTAAGATGATCAATTGCTAATGTTTTGATGGTTAACTATGCCATCGTCTTCAGGCCATTCCATGCTCAGGTCAAGTTTTGCCCCATTTTCATGTGTTGGCAGTAGAACCTGGTGTCTTCTGATTGGTTAGTTCCAATTTTTTGTTTCATCTTGAATTCTTCAGCCATCAGATGACTGCTTCTGGTTAAGTGTGTGTAGGGGAAACCTGCTGAACCAACAAAACCAGATTAAAAGATCACCAGGATTGCATCAGACCACATCACCCAGAAAAAACTGCAGCCTCATAGTGTGCAGACCATGTCATCACATTCAATGAGATGGAAGTACAACTACCTCTAGGAAATAACCTGTAAGCCACCTCAAGGGTGTATGGCAGGGGGTGTAGTACGCATCATGCATGTATAATTGTTTAGGACTAAACCATCACCTTTCATGCAAAACAGCTAATGATTAGTTCATGCATGCTCAATGTTCAAATTTATAGGCAGGTATAAAATGAGTGCAGGAGGCTACGAAATATGCTACCTATACTCTAATTTACCCTCCTCACATTTGTTATCATATCTATTCTGTTCTCTAATCACACAAGGAAAAATATATTTTAAATCTATCCATTCTTCAGTCTATTTCTCTGATTTTATGTTTGAGGTCTGATCTACTGTATTAGGACAGGCCTTGCAATATGTCTTCAGCCTCTTTGCTCATGTGTTTTTCTTCAAATTTATATAGGAAATTGTTGCACTCGATCTAATTCCAGGATTAATCCTACCCAATGAGGGTCCTATACCCTCACAGCATACTCTATGGGTGGCTGAACAAGCATAAAATAAGAGTGCTCTTTTCCATTTTCTTCTTGTTACATTTCCCCAGTATTCTTCTTATGAATCCTAACATTTTGTTGGGTATCCCACATATTTCTCAAATAAGCTTTCCTCACCACAAGTTTTTGTTATCATAGCACCTAGTGCAACATTACTGTGTTGTTTCAAGAGATACTGAGATAGAGTGACGAAGGAAGTCATTGAGATACACCTGTAAGTACTATGCCAGATACTAAGCCAATCCTAGAAGCTGGTCATGTGATTCCTGAAGAAAACGACATTCAAGACAAAAACATGGAAAATTCAAAGTAACCAATTAGAAGACACCACCAGGTTCTACTGTGAACGCACATAAATGAGGCAAAACTAGATTAGATGGTGTCCTCTAATAGACTTCTTTTTCCAAGCATAAGACTCAACCACAAAGAGGAGAATCCTAAAATGGGTTTCTGTGGTCATTTTTTGTATCTTTCTTTTTATATTTGTGTTTCTTGTACTGTTTTTGCCACGAAAATAAACACCCTTGAGTTGAAAAAAACTGAAATGACCTGCGATCTTAACATCCTCATGATCAACATTCTACCCTCTATTAGAACCCTCAACCACCCATTGCCTCTGAGTACCCCTTACATCCACCTTTCCTGTCTTTTTTGGGTCTCTTGCAGCAAATACCTCACCTCTGCTACCATTCTCAAAACTTCTTCATTTGTTTTTCTCTCTGTCCACTTCACCTTCTCCATCTGTCGCCAAACCCACATCTCAAAAGCTTCCAATCTCTGCTCCTCATCCTTCCTCATGGACCGGGTTTCAGATCCATATACTGCTATGCTATGCTCCATATTAGGGTTTTCACAAATCTTTTCTTCAAATCTTAATTTAGTGTTCCTCTCATTAACTCTTTCCTTTTTGCAAAGCCCTCTTTTGCTAATCCAATACTTTGTCTAATATCCATGACACTACATCTATTTTTCTCTATGATGCTTCTCAAATAAGTGAACTTTTCTACCTGTTCTAATTAATCCCTTCTAGCTTGATATTTAGCCTACCCTTCTTACTTCTCGAAAATCTCATTACTTTTGTTTTCTTACTATTAATTTTCATCCCAAACTTCCGACACTGGTCTTGTAAAGCATTCAACAAGGTCTGCAGGCCTTTGGCTGAATTACTAACTGAGGATTGGTCGTCAGTGAATCTGACTGACTGAATGATTCCCCACCAGTTTTTACTCCTGACTCAGCCATCTCCCATGTCTTTTGTACCATCTCCTCCTAGTACAGATTAAAAAGAACAGGGGACAATGGTCATCCCTACCTAATTGCACCCATCCAGACTCCCCGTCTACCACCCTTACTTGCACGGCCTGGGCCATATAAAGGTTATGGATAAGATACCTATCCTTCCAACCCATTCCTATTTTTTGCAACACTTCCATTAGTTTAAGCCACTCTACTCTCTCGAATGCTTTTTCAAATTCTACAAAACAGGCAAAAGCATCCTGATTATATTCTATATACCATTCTTTCAGTGCCCTCGCAGCTATCGCATCACGAGTCCCTCTGCCTCTTCTAAAACTGAACTTATCTTCACCTAGGTATTCTTCTGCCCTGCTCTCCAGTCTTTTACTGATTATTCTTAGAACTACCTTCACTGCATGAGGGATCAAACTAATTGTCCTATAGTCTTCACACTCATCTGCTTTCTTTTTCTTTGCTATTGGGATTAATATCAACCTAACGAAATCTTTCAGCCAAATTCCCTCATCGTAATTGCTCTAATTAGCTCATAAAACTTCTTACTTCCTGCTTTTCTTAAACCCTTGAGTAATTCTACTGCTATATTATCGACCCCCACTGCCTTATTCCTCTTCATAACCCTCAGGGCCCTTCCATCTCGGTATCTAATATTTCTGGGCCTAAGTTATCCTCCTTACTACTTCCCATTCTCCTAAGTCTGGGTCTATTCTCGTTATCATAGAGTTCCTCCACATACTCCTTCCATCTTTTCCAACTATCTTCCTGTTCTATTAGTGTCTTGCCTGACTTATCTTTTATAGTAGGGATCTTGTTTCCTGTTCTATTTCCCATTAAGGCTTTTAATTTCCTTTATAGTAAGCCCATTTCTCCCTGCTTCTCTAACTTCTCCATGCACTCGCACTGTTCTTTCCACCATACCTCCTTCGCCTTATTAGTTGCCTCTCTCCTCAATTTATTATTTGCCTCTAGGTACGTATTTATGTCTCCCGTCCTCCTTATTAGTGTTTTTCCACTTTCTATACTCTGCCATCTTCCTAATCATCTCCTCCATAACCCATAACTTTTTAATTCTCTTCTGGTTGACTCTTCCTATTAATTTTCCTGCAGCTCTTGTTATTCCGTATTTAAGAACTTTCCACCTTTTTTTCAGTTGTTCTACTTTGGTTCCTCTCTCCTAGAAGACTATCTACTCTTTCCTGGTACTCCTTTGCTTCTATCAATGCTTCTAGATTCAATTTCTATAATCTTCTACCCTTTATAATCCTCTTGAATTTTACATGACTCTTCATCATGACCAAATTGTGGTCTGAGTCTGCATCAGCTCCTGGATAACTTCTGCTATTGAAAACACTGTTCCTAAATCTCTTCTAACCAAGATGTCTATCTGATATCTCCGTGTCACCTGGTGCCTTCCAGTATATCTGTGCCTCTTGTGGTGATTGTACCATGTTTTCATTACTACCAAACTTTTCCTTCTTTAAAACTATTAATTTATCCCCATGATTATTTCTTATCCCATAACCACGTTCACCTATTTCTTTTCTGTCCCTTCCTTACCCCACGACAGTATTCCAGTCACCCATAACTAACAAATGTTCCCCTTCAGGTATCTTGTTGATCATTTCTTCCAGGTGCTCATACATCTCATCTACTTCTTCCTCCTGATGGCCACCCATTGCCATATATACCTGACTTAAAACTAAATTGTTGGATCAACTTTTACTTATACCATGATTACTCTATCACTAACCTGTTCAATGTTAACTACCCTCCTTCCTAATTTCTTGCTCAGAATTATGGCTA
>WURS02000011.1:8515502-8529375 GCA_011762765.2 Rhinocypha anisoptera | reverse complement strand
TACCATGATTACTCTATCACTAACCTGTTCAATGTTAACTACCCTCCTTCCTAATTTCTTGCTCAGAATTATGGCTACCCCACGCTGACTTTCCTCCCCCCCCCACTAAAAATTATTCTAAAGCTATCATTCCAATAATCTCCTGTATCCCTCCATCTTACCTCACTCAACCCTAGTACATCTATTCCTACTTTCTTCATCTCGAGTTTTACGTTCTCTAATATTCCTGACCTTAACATTGTCCTCATATTCCACGCCCCTACTGAAATCATTCCTACTCTCCAAATTGTCTTCTCTGGAGTAGTGGTATCACAAGGATATCATGAGATGATGACCGTGGAAGCCTTGCCTCCACCACTGCCAGGCACGACACCCATCCCAGTGGGCTGAGTCCCATAGTTGCCAGGATTCATTTTTCTTATCTGACTCACCATGATTTTGGAAATATATGTATAATTGAGGAGGCCTTTCCAATTCCTGCTTCAGTAGTGTTTTTAGCATGATGCCATCACTTAATGACCGACCCACTGGTGATCAGACATCTTGCAGCCGCCTTACCTAGGAGTGAAGGCTGCATGGAATACCTTTCATCTGGCTCCTACTCTTCGACCTATCTGGCATGGGTGACCCTACCAGGAGCAAAATAATTGCTACTGCCAGTGAAGCTTTAAGAGTCATTTGCACACACAAGCCCTTCCACTACGTCAAGGTCGTAGTCCATGAGGAGGGGGGGTAGAAAATAAGTAGAGCATATAGTTGTTTATTATTAATTTATCACTGAATTGAAATAGGGTGTTCAGGAATCCTAAGTCCTTGGAAGTCTCCAATTCTATGTAGTAGTGAATAACAATGACTGTCATAGTAACCTAACTGGAAGGTCTAGGGACAGGGTGAATTTTGAACTGAGTGCCATCAATTACCCATTCAAAATGCAAAAAAACGTGGTTTAAATCAAACTCTCCTTTTATTTTAAGAGAAATGTGCTGATCCAAAATGATATATTGGGTGCTGAATAGAAGTGCCCATACAAGTATTTTTGTCAACTCGGAGATAATCCATAGATATAATTTGATATATCTCACATTTGGAAGTTCTACCAATTAAGCATTCTCATTGTTATAGTTAAGAATATGAAAAATAAATATTTAATGGAAATTTAGGATATATTTTATTCTAAATTAATAATATTATAAACAAATGAAAAATAAGAAAAACAAAATAATTTAATCCAAATATTACTCGAATTAATCTGTCAATAAGCCAATTACAAACGAAAGCCATATTATATGTTATTACTCTAAAATTAATTATTACTAGTATAAAGCGACATCGAAATAAATGAGATTTTTTAAAATGAAAAATATATATAAATACGTACTCAATTTTTAAAAAATATGATAAGAAAAATGGTTGTGCTATAATTAGAGCCATTCTTTAAAATTTAATAGAATATCCTTTTGTGAATGGCATTATACCTTTTTAATTGACTTGACAGAAACAAACTTGCTTCTGTTGAATCATTTATTCTATTTTGGTTCTAGCATGTTCAAACCTAGGTTGAAGTGTTTTTGTGAATTGTTCTCGCTTTGAAAATGTCTGTAATAATATGTTATTAATTTAAGTATATTGGAAGCATTTTATCAAATTTTATCTTTGATTAAATAATCTGGCTACCCTGATACGCATATTCCATAATTTAAATTACAATGTCGGACGTCTAGAATGAAAATTCGAAGTAGATGTAGAAGCTTAAAAATATATCCGCTAACGAATTTTTAATCCTCATTCGGGGATTTAAATTCCTAATAAATATGTTTCATCCTATGGGATATTCATGTCTACTTTTAAAGGTATAGGCGTTTTGGAATGTTCCATATTATATACATTATTGCTTTTCGAGGGATTGTAAATTGGGTCTCTAGAGAAGGGACAGAGGTCGCTAGAGCGCTCTGCAGTAAGCGTCTACGAGAGAGACAAAGGAATGAGTTGATTCCTTTACCGGTATTTCGACTTTTTCGTAACTACGGCATGGGTAACGCCCACTTTTGCGTCAATCAACTGTCGCCAATTCTTGTTTTGTAAAAGAACATCCACGCCATCTCCCCTCGAGTGTCGGAATCAGACCATATTAAACCCTATTCGGTCCAGGGAAGGACGGTCGTAGGTGTTTGGGGACGCAACGGGGGACTACTGAAATATCTTCTGAAAAGAGAGCTAAAGGTGAGATTTTCACTATGGTAAAGTTTTCTGATTATTTTTCTTCAAATCTCTTGATCACAATTTGCGGTCTTCAATAGGAATTAATCCCTCTGAAAGTGAATAAAAACATTGAATACCGTGAGTCTTGATTCCGTGGAGGAATTGATCAGCGAAACACTCGACTGCATTTGAGATATATCGGAGGCGTAATTCCGTACACTTGTGATTGGTGTGCTTTTGACAGCATTTCTCATAAGTTCTCTGGCCTACGTCGGCGAATCTCAGTTGAAGTGCCCCTTCATGTCATTCCCTCGGAACGTATGAGAAAGAACTCTGCTTTGTATAGGGCTGTCATGTGCAGGACGAGATATTCCTAGAACTTGGAAAGGACATTAATAAGATTCGAAAGTGGAAGCGTTAGGCTCTTGTCAGGGTGGCTCCTTTGTTTAGATCGTCCTTAATGCGATTTCTTCTTTAAGTTCTCGCAAGAGTCGTTAAAATCCTCTCTGTATGTAATAAAATTGCCAGTGATTATTTAATTATTTGTATTTTATTGGCGTTCATGTTAAACGGATATAATATGCATACGTCTCATTTTTTTCCATGGAGAGCAAAATTTATAGTTTATTTTATTTAAGGATGCATAATTTTAGTGAAAATTTTAAATAATTCATGCCAGCATAAGTATAAACTAGAATTTAATTAATATTGCCAGGAACTTTTGACTGTTTTTAATAATTTTTTACCGCGGCTCTGGAGTAAATTATTTCTCATAACCTTAATTTCCTCCACTGTTATTGTCTTAAGCGAATATGTTTATCATCCTCACCAGGAGGGCGTTTGGTAGTGTATAATCGATCGAAGTTAAAGCCTCGCTCCGTCACTGCCCCACTTCTTTATTCACAACTTTTTTTTTCCTTAAAGACAGTAGTGTTTTTTTAGCAACCTACATCCTTTCACGTGTATTCTATCACTTGAGAAGAATATTAACGCCTACGTTCTGGAACTTCGGTTCCCCAATATTGTTCCGGAAGAGGGAACACCACGCAGAATGATACCGTTGTAGAGACGAAATTCTGTAGCGGTGAGGAATTTAGCTCCGTGCATAGTGGATTAGTAAGTCATTTGCCTCAAATATAGCCAAGGCCCGTAAGATGAAACCGCATCGAAAAGGAGACTCGATTGGTGTCGAAAAATGTCAAAAAAATTATTACAAGCAAAACCCTTGAAATCATGCGGCCATGTTGCCAGCTCGATTGACCTCCTAATATTGATCTTTTTCGCTCATTCACATCGCCAGTGATACAGTGTTGCCGTGGCCCCTCCTTCTTCCTCCCCCGCATTCGCCCCGTCCTCTCGCCATCCCCACGGCCGCCCCTCCCCTACTTTCACTGGGGCAAGTGTCTCGGGACGTACGCTCCTCCCGCGCCCCTGTTCTAATTTCCTGCTTAATGAAGATCTCGCCCCTCCGCCCATATTCTACATAGCCTCAAGGGGCCACTGGTGATGGCCGCCGCACGGGGATCGGGTGCCGTGTTACGGCCCACCAGAAGACGCACGAACCTCAGGCTACTCGCTCGCTGCGCAGCTCTCGCCGCGCTTTTCCTCGTCCACCTGACCTCCGCTGCTTCCACCGCATCTTCCGCGACCGAGTCCGCCCATTCCCGACCCGCGACGTCCCCCTCTCCGGGTGGCGCCAGGGCAACTCATTCACCGTCGCACAAGTCCTTTACCACCTCGAGCACCCCGAAAGCCGGCCATCATCAGCCCTCGACAACGGCGCAACCCGCAACCAACGGAAGTTCGAACAGCGGGTTAGTTTTACCGCCAGCATTGGGCATTTACTGTCAAAGTGTTCCCACTATGTAAAACTTTTGCCAGATTTTTTAAACCTTGATGCTCTCTTGTTTTGACGATTTTTTTTATCATTGGTGCCTAGTCAAACATCTAATTCAAAGGCAATGCTATTTGCATGGTGAAATGATTGTGAGGATTTTCCATTGCAGAGTTTAAAAAAGTAGAGTCCCAATATCATTGAATTATGGTTTTAACTATTTAATGCTTAAAATACTTTATTCGAGGATATTAAAATTAGTTACTTTTTTTCCTTGATAACAGAAATTCGTTTTTGTCATCTGATTGTACAATTTTCAGGGTTAATTTTTACAATCGGTAAATACCTTGTGAACTATCAGACTCAAGGATTGTTTTTTCTATCTTGTTTTACTGTAGTGCCCTGGCCAATAAAAGAAGTCTTACTGAAATTATAATTGACTATAATATTTGAAAATCTAAATCTATAGTTTAATAAGTGCTTTCTTTTGTTTTACTTAAATCATGCAATTTTACAATACAGTGGCCATGGTGGCAAGGTTCGGCCAACCTGGAGACCTCGCCGAGAAAATTGTACAGCACCTGCCATTGAGCAATTTCCAAGACCTCTGATGGGGCCACATGCCAGGAAATATGGAGGACTCATTATTCACTTTGCTGCAGCATTTTACACATTTTTAGGCCTGGCCATTGTTTGCGACTTCTACTTTGTTTCCTCCTTAAATCGAATTTGTGAAGGTAAGAAATCTTATTATAAACTTCCAATTCATGAACTTGAATCCCCTGCTTTATTTTTGAGTTAAAACTGCATCACATGTTACCATATGCTATGATAAGTAGGCACCATATGGTGTGCAGTAATTCCTCAATATCAATGATAGGTGTACTGTATCCCTAAAAACACTAATTACTCCTCAATTTTCTGGCTAAATTAAATTAAAATGCAGTACTTGGAAAATATAAGTTGACAGGAGAAATTTTGACAGGAAACTCTTGAAGCTTGAGATGAAATATAACCTGGGAGAGGTGATGAAGAGCCATCTATTAAAACTTGTGTTTCAAATAAATTATACATTTAAAAACTTAGTATACGATATGAATGCATTTTTGCAACATCTAAAGTTTTTGACAACTTGATTGATGAACTTTGAATTTGACAGCAATTATTGATTAGTGAGAGATTACTCTATAAATTGACTATGGGAAAACTGACTATGGATAACAAAATTTTTTAAAATGTAATAACATTATCAACTAATGAAATGTAAGCTGTGTAGTAAATTAGACCAGAAAATTAGTGAGATCATTTTGAACAGAATACCAATCAAATCATATAACTGAGGTTACTTTTGTGTTGCTGTACTGCCTGAATTACTCATCAAGATTTTCCAAATAAACTTGTCTTTATTATATGTTGCCATCAGGATTTTTTCATCAATTACTAAGACTTCTGTTACTGCAATTAACTATGTATCTTCTTTGATACCAGTGCTTTGATATCTATGACCATGAACTCTTTTTTACAATTTAATTTTTACTGTGTAGAATTAAACAAATTAAAGTGTGTATATCTTGTTGGGTACATGTTTTCTTATGTTCAATGAGAGGGCATATATATATATATAGTTTCTTAGAAAATATTGCTACCTTCAAAACTTTTTGGACACTTTTGATGGTTAAACACTTGAAATGTTAAAAATTTTTGTAAACATAAATT
This sequence comes from Rhinocypha anisoptera, assembly GCA_011762765.2. Classification (NCBI taxonomy): domain Eukaryota; kingdom Metazoa; phylum Arthropoda; class Insecta; order Odonata; family Chlorocyphidae; genus Rhinocypha; species Rhinocypha anisoptera. The sequence goes on along the minus strand of WURS02000011.1, from coordinate 8,523,626 downwards.
ATCATGTTAGTTTATTTTATCTTTACATTAAAGTGAACTAACATATTGGTTAGTATTTCTTCTGAAGATTTCAATTGCTTTGATTTCTTAAAACTACTGTTATTCTTCTCAGTTTCCTGTTATAAATCTCTTACTCAATATTTGATTGACTTCTTTAATGATGTTTCAGAGTTGCATTTGTCTCCTGATGTGGCTGGTGCTACTTTTATGGCTGCTGGTTCATCAGCCCCAGAGCTTGCCACGGTTGTTATTGGAGTCTTCTTTGCCAAAGTAAGTGGAAACTTACGTTTGACAAAGATGAGCCAATTGCAATTGATATTTTGAATATAATATTCTGGAATATCTTGCGAAACTCATATTAGATCAATTTTTTCCTTACATCAGCAGTTCTCAGAAAATGATATATAATTTTTTTAAAAAACCTTTGAAGTTTTAGTTCTTTATTAATTATGTGTTGTAAATGTATGGAACAGAAGCTTACAATGACAAAATAAGCAAAAAAAGAAAATAATAAGGATAGCTTCCATTTCTAATGAATAGAAAATTATTTTTGTGAATTTACTATTATTAGATTAAAAAGTAAAAAATAGTCACAGTTATGGCAATAAAATGAATTTTCTTAAAATGAATAAATTCAAGGATTGCAGTTTTCATGGACTTAAAAAAGTTGCTGTTAAACCTTCCACACTGCCTATTTTAATGATGAATATGAAGTAACCAAATTGCACAGAAAAGTCAAAGCCAACAATGATCTGGGACCAGCTAATATATCAGCAAGGGTAATGAAATCCCTCTCCAGCAGAGTTCCAAGGGACTAGAAAATTGCAAAAATCACAACTATTTTCAAGGATGGTGATTTGGATGATTCAAATAACTACATATTAACCCTTTACCCTTATATCATTTCCACTTAAATTATTGGAATGCATGGTATGTAGTACATTCTATAATGTCATATGTACATGTGCATACACAAAGTAAGAGAGAGATTCCCAAATAAAGATACTTCTTTTTTGGACAATATATGAAATTAACCACTCAAAATAGATTTGACTATTACTAAAACCTAAGCACCTTTTGGCGAGTTAACGTAGAAAACTTAGTTTCTCACCCCCTACCATACACTGTCAAAGTGGCTTGCAGAGTGTACATTTAGATGTAGACTTAAGCTCTTATCCATTCAGATAAGTCTAAATGGCTGAAAAAATACAAAAAAATTGAATGAATGTTTTCAAAGCAATCATAAATTTGTACTGATACATAGTAGCTATTATTTTTGTTATTGTTTTTAAGGCATGCCTTTGATCATGAATGATTTTAATCATGACGCCCTGTAAGTATTATAGGTAAAAGCTTTTGATATCAAATAGGGTAGTTCTCGACAAATATTAGTAATATTAGATAAATGTATAAAATTCTTATAATGTTGAGAATTATTTCTACCCTTCTATTCTTTTAAACAACCCTCTATATTATAATTGTAGGTTTTGTATAGTGACAATATTTTTCAGAGTCACTTTTACTGTAGAGATCCTTATGCCAACAGAAAACTCGAACGTGCAGTTTTTTGGTCTCTTTCATGGCTTTAGACTATGTCGATCAGAAAAAAAAGAGTTAACAAAATGGATTTAAACCTTATTTACATTAATTTTGAAGTTAAACTTATAAATCTATTTACATCCTATAAGAGTAGCCATGATAAGAAGAGTGCAATCCTTTTATTTTTAGTTTAATTAGTAAAAATAGCCTCAGGATAAGGCCTGAAATTTATAGAGTAACTGATACTCAACAATATATTTCTTCGCCATTTTTATGATTTCTGCTGAACAGATGTACTGAGATGCATATCATTTTATATAATAAATGTATGTATTTTATATATCTGATATAACTGCTGGAAGTGATAAGATGTTCATGGTAATCCTGGGAACTGCTGATGCATATTCTATTTGTTCAGTTTATGTAGGAAAAAATATGCTGAATTTACCTACAACCTACAAATTGTAAAATGTAGGTAAGTTGAAGTCATTATTATTTTTTGTTTATCTTTCAACATGGTTCCAAATTTTTCCTGTTGTTAATGGTTTTTCTTTTATGACTCTGTATTGTATGCAAATTGCGCAATTGAGAAATTTCTTACAGTAGTAATTGCATGATTTTGACAGAAAATAACTCTCATGATTTTCCTATTTGCTTTTTTATGGTATGATGTATGTACTACAACCTTGGTGTGATATGTCTTCTTTCTTCCAATTATCCTTATAGTTGTACTTGTGGGAATGATGATTATTGCTTCAGACAGCACCATCACCCAGTATATCAAAGGGGGATAGTCAGACTAATACTACTACACATAGTGTTCTTCATTGATATAACTGCAATACATTTGATCAAAGTTGGGTTGGCCACAAGGTGACAGGTCTCATGTTAAAAATACTAGGAACCTCAATTATTTTTTTCCTGGGATATTAGTGATGGATTTAGTAATAGAACTGAGTGTAGGGAATTATAGGGCTGCATCCATTAAGTGAGAGAGGCGATGCTTCTCTAAATGTCATCCTGCAAAATCTTTTCACAAGAAATTCAACATAAATTGATAAACAGACAAAGAAGAGGTCAAAAGTGGTTAAAAAAGCGACTTGGAATACAGTGACAATGCTGAGGGCAGGAGAGGTAGGGGAAATGTGAGTTGTAGAGAATAAATTTAGGTAATTTACAGCTGAGTAAATTGAGATATAAGGATTGTGAGGAATATTGAATTGCAGGTAATGCTGTACACAAGGAGAATGATGAAGCCCCAGTCCACATGAGATAAGATAAGGAAAAAGGATGGGAGAAGGAAATGGAGTAACAAAAATATGGTGGTTAGGGAGACTGAAGTACACATAGAGGAAGAATAGGCTGAGGCATGATATGGACGGGGCAAAAGAAGCCTGGGAGAGAGATAGCTTGAAAAAAAATACAGAGAACGTGGGAGAAATGCGTACCCTATGCAAGAAGATAAAAGGATTGTGAGAATTAAGGTAGAGGGAAGCAGTATCCATCATAAGATGTACAGCAGAAAAGCTCTGGAGAGAACTGAAGGAGATTCAGAAGCGATGGATAATATATAGAGAAAGTACAGAGTAAGGAAACTAGGCATCTGCATTTAGATCTATAAAGGAAGGGTGAGGTAAATGAGAATTGCTTAAGTTTTTTTAGTTAGGGTGAGTTTATGTCTATGTTATTTAGCACCTCAAATCAAATAAAAACCCAATTTTGTATGAAACACAACACCCATGCCTAAGATGGGATTCAAACCTGTAACCTTTGGGTTTGCTGATGAGCATACTACCCACTAAGCTTATCCAGCCAGCAGTAGATCAAAGGTCCAAGTTTTCTAGGCATAGAAATAGTAAGGAGCATTAAGGCAAAATAAGTATAGAAAGGCAGTTGTGGTAGATAATATTCTGGCAAAGTTGCTAAGGTGTTTAGGAACTCTGGGGTATTGCAGGGGTCCTAGGACAGACCTAGATGGTTATGTGGATACCCCCAGCTAAACTCGAATAGGTGATTTTTCATGGTACCAGATCTTCCTGGGAAAATTAAAGGCAGTGTAGGGAGAGGAAATCCCAACTCTGATGTATAAATTTTCACATGCGGTTGGCCTTAAGCATCAGTGGACTCAACCTTCAACTACTAAAACCTACTATTATTACTAGATTATTTTTAGCATGAAGTTTACCTTACCCTATAGGTTTGCCAGGGTACTTCATCTCATCCAGGCTCTAGGTTTCTCAGTTGAATCACTGGTGAATTGGTATATTTTGGATGCTTAAAAATTATCTGGTCAATTGTAGAAACTCCTAAAAAAGATCCTAACTATTAGTCGGTTTATAAAAATATTTTCAAGAAAAATTATGATGTTGTCATATAAAAAAATTGTTATGACCAACTTGAGCCTAATATGTTAAATTTTTTGCATGATTATTCATTTATTTTACTATTGCCACTTTCTTTAATGCTAACGAGGTTAAATTATATTGTTGAGTGACTCTGCTTGTTATTTTTATTTTAGATTTTTAGAGTTTGAATAGAGAAATGGTTAAAGAAGACTGAAATATACACAAAAATGTATTCATTGTTTTGAGATACATACTTCGTAGTCACACACAGCCCTTTCAGCATTTTAAAACTTTTTAGTAAAAGTCTTACTTTTTTCTTATTACTTCGCATTTATTAAATATATTATAGAGTTTCAGGTATCTGCACGCTAATGAGTTACTCTCTTATCTACATTTTAAGGATGAAAGGAAATCAGTATTTTGCATGGCTGTGCCCTTTAGGGTCACAACCATGTTTATTTTTCCATTTAGTTAAACATCATATTTGCTGTTTGCAGTGCAGTACATCATTCTAATTCCTTAGCTGGTTGCTAGTGGTTGCTAGCTTAATGCCATTGTCATGGCTTCTATTTTTTTTTGATTGAGAGTTGAAATTTAGTAGACATCATAGATAATAATCTCAAAATACACATAAGTGCTGAGTTCATGGCCTCTTGTAGCAATTTATTAATTGAGGTTAAAGTTTGCATTTTGCTGTACTTTTTCATTCTTTTTCTCTTTTTCCTTTAGGATGATATTGGGGTTAGTGGAGTGATAGGATCAGCTGTGTTCAATATAATGTTTGTCATAAGCGTATGTGCACTATGCGCTGGCACTGTTGCCTACCTGAGCTGGTGGCCCCTTCTTCGAGACTGTTTTTTCTATATGGTCGCCATTCTTGCTATGCTTGTGACAATCTATGATGAGCACATTTCTTGGTTAGTATTCAGAAGTAATTTAACCTTATTAATATTTTATTGCCTGCAATAAAAAAAATTCTGCTGCTATCAGAAGTCCAACAAATAAATGATGGGAGTGACCATACATAATCTTGGGCAATGATATTATTAAATTAAATTATTAATTCTAATTTAATCATGTATTAAAGTAATTTAGTAATAATTATAAGCCATGAAATTGGAACTGATTTCTTGGTTTTAAGTGGTTGCTACAATAATCTACCTGTACTTTAGCTTCACAGCTTTGAAAAGTAGATTTTAGATGGTATAATTTTATGATAATATGATTAGTAAATAGATGTATGGAGGGATGAAAAGTACCTAACCACTTGATCTTTCTGCTAAATTATTATAATAATAGAAAATGCATTGCTTATTCCTTGGTTGTAAACAGGGAGGGGGGGAATTATTAGATGCAGCAATAATAATTGGTCACTTGATTTCATTTTATAAGAGAGGATTATATTAGAAAGTTTTTATTAACCATGAAATACATTTTACCTTTACAATTTACATCACATGTAAAATATTTTCTTTATTTATAGGATGGAGTCATCAATGATGCTCCTCTTGTATGTTGCATACTGTTTTGCTCTTCACCACAATGCTCAGCTTGAAGCTTGGGTTAGGACACTCCCACTGCCCCAGTCCCTTCTGTTGGCCCCATCCTCTTCTGCTGTTGCTGCCCCAAGTGTTGGGTCTACAGGGTTGGGGATCATAAGTGGAACAACTCGCCCACCGGGTGAAGACTCTGCATTAGTTTCGTATGGGCAGCTCCAAGAAGAGACAGCCTCCACTAACCCATTTGTTACTGTCCCTAATGCTGGGGGTCTTCCGGGAGCAGCATATACAGAGGAAAGAGGGGGGATGGGCCTGAGCCCTGGAATGGGACAAGCTACAGAAGGTATGCTTTCAAATATTTTAAATATGATTGTATACACATTATAAGGCAGTTCCTCTCATTGTCGCTCAAAGTATGTATAACAAATTCTTAATATTAGTCTCATGTTTTAATGTAGGATTTTTTCCTTACCTTAACTAGTATATTACCAGTATTATCCGTTGTTAACTTCATAAATGAAATGTAAACAAAACTACATTGAACATAAAATCCCATCTATGTGGTCTATTTTGCTCAGGAAAGACCATTATGTGTACTTAGTCTTCTCCCTTGCTTGAAAAACATTCTAACATAATGCTTGGTTTTTGATGTTAGTAAATCTTTCATAACAAATGAGACCAGTGCATCATTTCCTCCATTTTCACAAGTGCCCATTTTAAGAACTGGAATTGAGGAACAATTAGTTACTCATTAACTACCAGATGAAGTGGGATCATTATCAGCATACAAGGAAAACTTTGAATCCACTATTGTGGCCAAATTATTTTCAAGCATTTTTCTAGTTTCAGGTGATCCTCCACATATTTTTGTCTGTATGTGACAACAGCTTTGCATTACCACTTCTAACTTTAAGACCCCATCAGGATGGCCGGAGAAACTGGCATCACTGAAAGGCAATGATACAAGGAGGAACACCTGAAAATATCTTTTTGATTGAAATTCCACAGAAACCTTTGAAACAATCTATACATGTATTTCCAAACAATTATATTGAAAAAACAGTCACAGATTTTGACTCCTGAAACTGGCTGGTTTCTTATTGATTTATCCAGTTATATGCTAATTTTAAATCCAGTGGTACAGTTATATTTCACCTTTCTTACACTATTTCTTGTTATTCTATGATTATCAAACATGTCCCTCTAATGGCTAGTATCACTACTTTTCCTGTGGAAGGCTAGTTGTTGGTTTGGGCAAACAGGTGCTTCCTTCTTTTCCATTTATTTCCTCTCTCTCTACTCCCAACATGCACTGTGTATTGAGTTTTTTCCCCTTCATCTGTGTGCATCCGAGTCTGATATGCTGTGGCCAGATCTAAAATGGGAGTAATGCACACATTATGAAGATGTTGATTATTCCACAAGTGGCATACTGTAGATGGAGTGCTCAGATCTTAAACACAAGTTTATTAAGTCATATACAGACTTCTAGCTGGTGATTGAAACTTAATAGTTGCAGGCTCTTCCTGAAAACCTATTGGATCTGATCTTTAAACATAAAACAGCATCGTTATAGTTCAAAGGTGTTCTGTGTCCAGAAGGTAGACTATTTTGTTTTCAATCATGTCATAATTTATTCTAATACAAAGACTTTTACAAACACCACAGTAAAATTTGCCAGCATGACCCAGGTTTCAACATGCACAACAACATCATCAGACCTGAGGATAATGTTGAACATGTTGAAACCCGAGTTGTGTTAGCAAACAATGCTGTGGTGTGCTTGTAAAAGTTTTTGTATCAGAATAAACTATGGAATAATCCTGCCAAGATAAAACTGAGCTCATTTCTTTGATCATTCAGTTTGGAATCAAATTACTTCCAACTCGACTTGATTCATACTTAATTATTAATTTTAATTTAAAAATGTAATGATTGGTTTATATATTCGATCGATATTTTTAGTCATGTTGTAAAAATAAATATAAAAAAACAACTATTGCTTTTCAGGTTTTTTATAGATATAGTAATATTGTCTTTGAAGTAAAAGGGGGAAAAATGGATCAATTCCAGTGTTTCTGCCAGAATGACAATTTGTTGATTGATGAGGTTCAGGTCATCAAACTTTGGAAAACCTTCTTTAACAATGGTCAAGTCCTCAGATTCATATGTTGTTCTATTACATAACTTATAGATCATTTACTTTATTGGTTCCACATAATATGTATCTGTTATTCTTTACAGAAGTAGTATCATGTAGTATTTATGGACTTTACTCACTCTGTTTGTCCTTTCATAAAATTTTTCCAGTTTTGTATGTTTTTTTACATTAGTACTTTCTAATATTGGAATATTCATAGTAGTTATTAGTTACCCAATGTCTTGGTTTTACTTGTCTGCAGTGATAAAATGGAGATGGTACAGGCTGGTGTGCTGTACCTGGACAATATTGTAGCCAGAATATCTATGGCGGTATGTAATAAATGAGTATGTATTGGCATTTGTAAGTTTCAGCACTGTTGACATACAATTAGCATAATGGTATTTCTTACCTGAGGCATCAAAATGAGAAATGTATATTAGTCAGCACTACCTGGCACAGTTTTTTTAGAATTCACTGGATAATGTGCATGTATAACCAAAGACCAATATGGGATGAGGCTTCTGATTGACTCTTGAATATCTAGTGGCTGTGTTGGAACCAAGGAAAAAAGAAAGTGGAGCTTGAATACAACATGGAT
>WURS02000011.1:8493854-8515402 GCA_011762765.2 Rhinocypha anisoptera | reverse complement strand
CCCTGGCAGCTCTTCCCCGGGAGATTTCGAGATTTAGCGCCCCGACATCCCCTCCCCCAAAACCCTCATTCGTTAGTGCTATTTGCGTGGAAAAAATTAAGTATCATCGTTTTTATTCCGACGGTTACGTGCCTTCTACTGCTTTTTTTTTCAAGGCGATGCCCACGGCTTCAGAATACCTTCTTAGGAGACGGAGTTACCCTCTGTGATGGTATTTTATTCACTCGTCTCGGCTTTACGGATATCCAAAAATCAAGCCGGAGACACGTAATATTACGTACGCTTAAATCATTAAGCGATATTTCACCCGTGGTACCAAAGAGTAAACCGAAGCCCCTAAATTCAAGTTGATGAACACGTTTGTCAAGCAAAGTTCATCGCCCCTGAAGACGAAGGCAGAGTACGCCATCGAAAAGTCGGCTGCAAACGACCTGACCCGGTGGAAAACCCGAGAGGACTTCACTCAAGCAAAGTGACATTATTCTCCCAGGAACTGGTTGACAGTTTTCACCTTTCGGTGCTGGACTCTGCCTTTCGATGTTAATTATTATCCGTGTTTATTACGGGCTAATACTTAGAATCACTTTCAAAATCGTTCCCATCCAGCGTTTTGCAGTCCACTCCAATTGCAACTTGATTCTCCGGAACAGATTCCAATTGAATATTGGTGGATTTACTTTAGTAGTGGCTAATTACTGTCATAGAATGAATTTTCTATTGAGCATCTTTAAAATTACTTTAATTTCCTCGCAAAGATATCGGTGGAATATTGAACTCTCTCACACATCCCTTTCGTTTTCTTCCCTCAAAGTCATTTAACACCATTTTCAAATATTAGAAGCTTGGTTTTTATTCAGCGTAAACAACTACTGTGAACAGATGTTTTAATTCACTTTTCACGAGTTTCAGATCTTATTATGTGATAGATATAACTGTATTCATGTTTAATATTTCCTCTTAATCTTAGGAATACAAATAGTCCCAACTATTTGAAGCCCTGAAACAAGATCTCATGGATTTTAGACTTTTATTTCTCCATTCTTGGTCAAATTGATTCCTCCGTCAAACAAATATTTATATTTATTATTTACTCCAATATATTTTACATAAAATAAATAGATTCCGGAAACAATAATTTCTGCATAGGCGTCCACACATAATTACCCAACAAATGTAGTCAATAGTTATTATCGAATGTTGGGTAGGGAAGATGAAGTATATGTTTGCATTATAATGCAGGGAATGCATATAATTGCAGGGAAGATGGACGCCTGGGAACAACGCCCTTATTGCTTATTACCCTACCCTTCCCTAACCCCCTCCTCATCCTTCCTAACTTGACGTATCGTCCAAAGACGAGGAATACAACCCCACCAACATTCTTCCCTTTACCCCTTCACCACTTCCTTGCCCCGCCCCGCATCTTTTTTCCCTCCAATCTCACATATAAATACTGGCCAAAATACTCAGACCTTATCTATTGTATATGAAGATGGCTTTTCAGCCGAAACCGGTTATATCCGTATAGAATAAAAAAACCGAGGAAGTCACACAGTTGTTTTTATTATAATCCTTCCACAAAGTTGACGCTTCAGTTTTTAAACATATTGATTATATATGTTAGCATCATCGTTTGCACTGCACATTTAGCAATATTTATGATAATAGTTGCTTTAATTTAGTTAAACCCCAAGCAAAAACTAGTTCCGTAATTGTGATCCATGCTAACAACTATGCTATCAAATTTATGTTGAACTCCATAATCAGCTCAATGAAACACCGCCATTTTTCTTTTATTTCTCAGGCTATGTAAAGTATATACTGGTATAAATAATAAACCCTGCATGTTATCGATCGCCAAAAAAATACGAATTCCATAAATAAAATAAATGTATATTATATTTAATAGAACCCTTAGTCTAGGATTGGTTATCGGTGAGTATTATAAGGGGTAAAATAAATAATAATAGCATTTATTTTACTCCTCCCAACAACTACAAACACCTGACAACACCTTATCATGTAGTAACATTAGGCACCCCAGAAGAATAAAAAATCTTATATTGGGGTTGCCATCAATTGTCCCGTTATCACGCAGATTATCTTACTATCTAAAATTCAAATCCGTTTCTAGAAACGCGAAAGTCTGAGGTATTCAGTCGACATCAGTCATCGATAAGACTGAGGTATCGTCTACGCCTAGGAAATACCCTGCAAGCCGCCGCAAGGGCGTGTGGCAGGGGGTGAGTGAGCCATCATCAGGCATGCTTTTCCACGTGCATATATTAGATATCATACAATTCAGAGAAACTACTTGGATGCAAATATTTCAATGACAATGTATGCGGGAACAAAAACAATTGGCATTTATATTTTTTAAACAAATCAATATAATATACATATAATACACTAGCTATCCTAATTATTATCTCAGAGCTAGTGGCTGAGCTCTCTCGATAATCAATCATCCTTAATCTTTGCTTTGAATGAAAAATTGACTGTTTTCAGTAGACTCGGTTCATTTTTACATAACCCTTAACATAACGGAAGACGAAATACGGTCATCGAACTATACACGAACCCGAGAGAGAAATATTAAGAATGACCTTAAGTTTTACAGCCACTGCCTGACGTTCAAGCCAAAGTCGCCAAAGCCCTGGAGGCAGGCGCAGTGGGTACTGTCGGGATTAGAGGGCGCAGGTAAGGAGCTGGAATGAAGTAGTTGTGTAGATGAGTTGAGGCCGGGGCTCAGCGCAACAGTTTGACGCGTTGAGCGAAGATGGGTGGTGAGAGGAGAGTGGGAAGCAGTTTGGGAGCGGCAGCCGGGAGATAAAAGTCCCTGTACCATTCCCCCTCTTCGTTTCCCGCTGTGGGAAAGGGTCCGGGAGGCTGAGTGAGTGTTGAAATTCGGTACAAGAATACATGCAGATACGTAAGAATAGATAAGAAGTTTGCCCAGTGGATCCTCATTTGGCGACGAGGGAGGCCTTTTCGGTCAAAAAAACGCGGTCACCAAGGTTCCAGCGTTCCCAATTCCCTACAGGACACCCTCCCTCCTCCAACACCCCTCACCTCCCCTGTCCCATTCCCCAACTCCCTCACAAATCCAAAGTTCAAACAAACAAACTTATTTCCCGTGGAAAAGTTTTCTGAGGCCTCATTTTTCGGGGGGACACGAATGCGAAGGTAGGCGGGTGGAGGGTTGACACGGGGGCGGGGGGGGGTTTGTCGGCGGCATGAGTGTGTGTGTGTGTATTCCTTTTATGGATTCATGCGCGCTGTCTCCGCCCCACCCACCCCTCCCTCTCTTTTATCCCGATCGCCCCCCGGCCCCCTGGACAGTCCCCGTGGGGGTGCCCGCCGCCTCCTCCCGTTGCCGAGGGACACTCGGACCGAGGATCTCGGAGGATTTTTTTAAATCCAAGCGGTTCCCACGGCGAAAAAGTTGTCGTCGTCGCTGTCCCCGTCGTCACCTCGACTCCCGTCGACGATCAAGCACCCGAGCTTAGACCTCCCTCTCAACCGCCGACTCAAGTCAACCTGCCGTCGATGCTCCTGGTACGAATCTTATGATAAACCTGCACATTTGTGGACATTCTTGATCTTGTGGACGGAGCTTGATGATTCTCATCGTCCGCTGGACCCATGCGGGGAAAATTTCCTCCAAACGTTCCAGGTCTCTCTGTCATCCCTATTCGAATCGCCACCACATGGTCATATTCGACGGAAGTGATTCGAGATGGACAATATAGTACCGCAGTGAAATGTAAATCCCAATTCTACACCGATCATTATCGTAAGACATCACATGAAACTGAAGGAAGCTCCATTAGCGGAGAACCCAGATGATCAGTTCGTTTTGATTTAATTATTTTGTGAAAGTTCGACGACATAAACCATTTGACACGATTTTTAGGTTCATCCGAACACGGTAGAAAACTCTCTAAGATCCCAACCACAGTGTGCTACCCGAAGGTTGGTGTGTTAAGCGAGGGTAGAGCTGACCTAGTACTAAGACCACGGCGTGTGGAAATTCACACATCAGGGTAGAGGGGCCAGTTCTTTTCCCTGTGATTTCCCACGAAGATGTTGTACCCGAAAAATCACTCTGCTTGGGCTTAGCTGGAAGTGTCCGTAGTCGTCACCGGGTCTCGAACCCGTGTTCCACGGTCAGTAGCCAAGCACTCTACTCACTGAGCTACCACGACCTCCTACAATCATTACGTAACGTATAACGTAGATCTGTTATTATTTTATTTCCTTTATATGATAGTTTGTTGAAAATGTATGAACAGTAATACTTCATGAACAGTGATGCCTCGGAAAACGAAGATAATTTGTTCCGGTATAACGTTATTTAGATGAAATCTTCATTAGCAGAAACGTGATCTCTGATAAGGTCTCTACAGGAAATCGTATAAATATTTAAGGATGCTGCCTACAGTTTAAAAATGAGAGCTATAAAATAATTTTTAAAAACACCCTATAAAAGGGCAGAGGCTCAACAGAGGCTCCGATGAATAGCTTCGAAAATTCAGCTCCCAACGACGCTAGGGTTACGTAAGCATGCGTATCCACTAAAACGTTTGTTAGCCGAATCCAAATTCGTTACCCGAGACGGGGGAAAAAAAACACAAAAATATCTTCGTTAGCGGAAAAATTAGCCGTAAACAGATGTATTCGTTAGCCGAGGAATCACTGTACTGCAAAGGATATTTTTTAAGAATTTTACAGGTTGAAAATACAAATACAGTTATGAGCAATTCAAAACAGTATCTGCCGGGACTCAAACCTTCAAAGATTTTGTGAATCACAATTAAATACTTTCAGAGAATCGAGCTGAGGTTTTTATCCTGGGGAAAACAGTTTCACAGACGTGCTGGAGAAAAACGGGAAAACAAAATACCAAGGTTTAAGGAAAAGATTGATGTTAAAGGACAACATGTTCATATTTTTAAAACTGACCAAATTTCACTAATGAACGAACCAAAACCAAAGATATGAACAGTTATCTACGCCCGAGCTATGACTCTCATTTTGTCATGACCGTTAATCCGTCGTCAGATTATAACATAATAAGCTACAATAGAACCACAGTAATCAACCCGAAGGTTGGTGTGTTAAGTGAGGGTAGAGCTTACCGAGTACTAAGCCCACGGCGTCTGGAAATTCACACATCAGGGTAGAGGGGCCAGTTCCTTTCCCTGCGTTGCCAGTGGTTTCCCACGAAGATGTGGTACCCGAGAAATCGCTCAGCTCGGGTTTAGCTGGAGGTGTCCGGAGTCGTCACCGGGTCTCGAACCCTGGTTCTGGTCAGGAGCCAAGCACTCTACCCACTGGGCTACCACAATCTCGCTACAATAGAATGAAATTTTATTAAAATTAATCCACCTAGTCTTAAGAACCATTGTTTCAGACGAAAAGTGGTGAAAGTACTTCATAAAAAAGAATGAAGATTTGAGTGGAAATGCGTGTCTCATTAAATTCTTCTACAGCGTAAAAGTGCTATTTATCCATTCTTCATTATTTAAAAGGAGCTTTGATAAACCCAACAAACGTACTGGTGTTATTCGTCAACATTAATTTTTCTTTATGCCTTACTTTGAAATCATTGTAGATTCTCAAACTTGTGTTCCACTTTTTTCATAATTCTTCACTCTGCCAAAAATTTTACTGAACGAGTGTACGCGTGTAATTTATGTATTTACTTTCATATTTTCAGACGATAAACTTGCTTTATCTCATATTATTATTCAATTAACTTTTAAATGCCATTTTATAATTAAAAGTCTCGTAAAAACCCCACTTTGATTATCGTGACGAAAATCAGAACACAACATTTAATGTCCTCTATTGATTTTATATTTCACATTCTTTAGGAGACAGGCATAAAGATGAATTTTCCAACGGTGAATCTCCAAAAACCCACTAATTAAAGGAATGACTACCAGCAATCATAAATAAACTCCATGGGGCGGAAAAAGTAGCGTCAAGATCGTGAAATCGCTTGTGTGCTCCAGACAGCCATGAAATCCATTTGCATGGGAATTCGGAAAACTTGGGAGCGGAGGCATTGGGCGTGAGACATTCGCATTTTTTCGCAGTTCCATATAAATTGGATTTCTGACTGGGAGCTGAAAGGCTTTCCCCGGCCGTTTGTCGCCGTGATTTCCCGGTGACAGCGCTCTTTCCGAACTCAATTTAAATTACCTGCCGTTCAGAGAGCATCCCCCACGGAGCATTATAAAATCTCGGGGTCCCTTCTTTCGCCGACGAATTTACATATTTCCCTCGGATTTCAGCGAAATTTTACTATGGCTAAATTGACGTTACGAGAAGACGTAAACGAAGAAGTTTCCGGAAATAAGTTATGAGTGTCTGAATGGTTTTCTGTCGCAACAACACCAGAAATTTTCCGCATTCTCAAATCTCCTTCGAGTTTCATACTCACAGAATGTCTATCTTTGTTGGCTTTAGGAAAGGAGAGCTTTCGAATTGAATAACGATTGAATGCCAACGAGTTCCGCCGCCAAAAATCAACTCCCGCTCCCTTCCGCTCGCAATACCTACTCACCTACAGTCGTCAAAACGCGGAAAATGAAAGTCATAACCTTCATTAACAATTTGTGCCTTAATAATCCCAGTTTCTTGAGTTTCTGGAATTATGTAAATTAAATTCCACTGTAACATAAATTCATTTAATACCTATTCAATGAATGTCATACTCCATTAAAAATTTAGATGGAAATTATTCCCGACAGGAAAATTATTATACATTGCTAACGTGGTGCTATATTTCTTGCATTTAATACAATTAATAAGATAATATTAGCCATGTAACAGAACACTAATTCTTAGTTAAAGTCCCTTACATGTTCTTATTTAAACTCATTTGTTAAATGTCAGTTACTTAAATTTACGCTTTATATATAAATTTATATGGCAGTGATCGGAAAGAGACTGAATAGTAAGAGAAGAACAATACCAAGGAATAGATTAATCTTATATTGACTTTATGATTAACTTTCTTGACGTCTGTCATATTCAAGATTTTCTTTGCAGAATTTCAGAACTCAAATTAAACCAAAAATAAATTAATTGCTATGTCCGTTTCGCTTAAAAAGTTCCACATTGATTTCAGTTACACCATTAACTCCATCCCGCTAAATAGTATGTCGACAGTAAAGGATCTTGTAATTTTAACAGATAATAAACATGATTTTCATGGGCGTATCCAAGAAGTCAAAAGTAAAGCCTCATCTCTCGTAGGTCTCCTCTACTGGTTCATAGAAATAAGAGATCCTAAAACTAGGGCTTATATTTTAAAACATTTGTCCTAACACGAATTTCGTATTTATTTCCCCCCCCCCCCCTTCATAAGCTCAATGTCTGTCCCAACAAATCTTTCTACCTAAAACAGTGTTATAATTCTTCCCTAAAATAGTATAATACCGAGCACCTCCCTTCTCAAATATGTCCACAGATGCCATAATGTCTTCACTTTCCATACGTTAACTTCCCAGCGAATTGATCGAATATGATTTTAAGTTCATCTAAAGCATTCTTAACACCATCACTGATTACGCCAAACTACTTTCCCTCATAAACTTCAGAGGACCCTCCCGTCGCGTCCATTACTACACGTGCTTACTCTCAGATTATCGCTGATTAAACGTTCGCTGTTCTTCCGCCTCTCGCCTTTTGACCATTTTTCGCATTCCTCAAACAAATCTACTTACCATCTCCCAACTCACCAAAGAGGTGACTAGCCAATGCCCTCTTATGATAATTTAAAATTTTAATGTTGTTTTTCGTTCTTTTATCATGGGTGATGTTTGTTGTTGGTGCGTACGTCATTCTGTTATTATTGACTGTATATTGACAAATATACTGTTCTATTTAGCCCTATTTTATTAATAAATAAATATTTTCTTGTGGTCAATATACTATTTTAAGAAATCCTTGAAAAAAGCAACCATTCTTAATTGTATTTGAATTTATAAATATATATAAAAAATTAGTACACAGGTTCAGCATTCTATGAGAAAGAAAAACGCTACTGACTAATTCAGTTCCATTCCTTTTTCATTATTTCCATTCTATTCATTATTTCGCTAAAACGAAGTAAGTAATCTCTAAACATATTGAAAGAGAGAATATTTTCTCATTACGATGTCAATTAAGTGTTTTTACTGCCTCACCACCTTCCGACAGTAAGGAATTTTAGATCGTCGACTTCCCCATTGAACAAATTCGTCGCTTAACTGTCTTGTTTAATCACTGACACTCATTAGTTTTCTCTGGTAACATTACTTGATATTTTTATCTGGTATTTCATCCACTTCTTCTAGCAATGTTCCACACAGGTTAATAGTGGTCACTTTTATATACGGGTACAATACATTATAATTCGAAATGTAGCAGTTAATTTTTTCTCTCTAGCAAAAATCAACAGTGTGAAAATGGTTATTTACTTTAATATATGTTATTCATCAACATAATACGATATAATGACAAGGTTCTGAAACCTGTGTCTGCAACTAATTAAGTGTGGAAGTCATACCAATCGATGGTGATTTTTTATATACAATTGTCATTGTTAAAACATCGCGGGATCTTTAGATTTTTTCGAGGTTGTACGAGAGTAATCTATTCCAGAAAATAATATAATTAAAATCAGTTGACTTGAATCAGAAATTTTAAACTAAACGCTTAATAAGCTATAATGAAAAATCCACATTCACACAATTTAAAAATGAATTTGACGAGATATCATCATCACAAATTGAACTTTCACAGGTTCCCATAGAAGTCGAAATATATTATTACATGATTCAGATATGGTTTTGTAGAATTTTCGTCCACCAGGCGTAGTGTAGCTCTTAAAAACCACCAGCTAATGAATAAAATTTTGCTTAAAAAGTTGTCCATAAGATTGAATAAAGCTCGTATGGCAATAAAGAGGAAATTCACCCTCATCTTCCGCTTTCGTCAACATACCCTTAATTAGCCAGAAATATGTTTGAATATGGTAACGGTATTTCACTACAAAAGACGACTATAGGAGTATTAAGAAGCGCGTGACGAAGAGTAGTCCCATTGAGGGAAAACTTTCTCCTCAATGGTCATTAAGCAATTGATGTCATTGACGTACTCATCGTCAAACTACGCATGACTTCACATTTGTCTGGTTGGATGTACGACATTCATCTCTTTCATGTGGGCAATCGGCCGAATTTCTTTTTGATTTTCGAGTCCGCTTTTCTTTACCTCGCTTTGAGAAAATACCGATATCATATATATTATATATATACAGTAAAACATGTCTTAAGCGGAAACCTGTCTTATGCGGAAAATGGTCGTGGTCCCCACGGGTTGCGCTTAAGATAAGTTTCACTGTAATTAAATTTATATGGAAATAAAATTTAAAAAATATGTATTTCTTTATTTATTCCGAATTGCGCTTCTGTAATTGTTTCCTATTTAGTCCTGCGACACCCCTTTTCATACGGCCGTATAATAATGGCGTAAGCCCCTCGCACTAATGGTCGATCCTGCGTTAAGTGGAAACCTGTCCTATCCGGAAAAATCTGGAGGTCCCCACAGGTCCTGCTTAAGACAAGTTTCACTGTAAATATATATATACATATATATGTGTGTGTGTTTTTGTGTGTTTGTGTATACTATATACATTCAAAATCGTGATAGCGATAACACAGATCTCACACTAAATAAAATCTACATGTGAGTACTTGGAAAAGAAAGACGTCGAAACAAACAAATGCTTTGTTTGTGTCTCTGTCTTTCGTTTTCAAGTACTCTGATATATGGATTATATATATATATATACTTCTATAAGTACTCGGGATTTCTTATACACGTGAATCGACATTGGTGAGAGAGACTGAAGAAACCAAGACACTCAAAGTAAAAAAAACAGCTTTTTGAATTTTTGGTGGATTCCAATGCTTCGGTGGTTTCTTCGGAAAAAAGTGGGTGCAAAAAGGTCTTGTATTAATCAACCGAAAATCAAAAGGTCTGTGGTTCAAATCCCGGCTGAGAGCAAATATTTTCTCTTCATAATCGGCGTGCTCCCATCTTCCTCGCTACATTTTTTGCTCGTTCTTCTGTGAATTACCATTCCTTTCCTTAAGTCATATTTGGTATTTGTCGTATGTCGTAAATGTAGTATATATATATATATATATATATACATGTATAATTATATAAGCATATACATATTAATTATATATATATATATTTGAGGTGTACGGTGCCACCGAAAATTCTTCACCACCGTGAGTTTTTTTCTTTTTGTGTCCTGTGTCTCTATACGTTCCACTAGCGTTCGAACCAATATTATTCACATTGTGAACCTTTTCGAAATGATTATATATATATATAAATATCTATATATATTAAATTGGAATATAATGTTATATCTTTGTAGTTCTGGGGGAGTTTATTGTACAGATATTCACTTTTTCTACTGGCATTATGGTGTATGGAAAAGGGAATAAATAAATACAATCTGAAGGTAAACAAGAGCGAAATGAAAACAATTGTCTGCAGTCAGAAAAGGAAAATATTGTCAAATAAAATTTGCAAAGGATACAGTGAAGAAGGAAGAAGGTGTAAGAATTTTGATACTTTAGGAGAAATGATGGAAGTCAGAAGGGCAGATTAACCTAAATGAAAAAGGAATTTTTTCATAAGAAGCATCTTCTTACTGTAAATAATATTTTAATAGTTAGGATGTATATATACTTATATATATATATATATTTATTTTTTTATATACAAACACACACACACACTTATACACATACAGACATAGAAAGAAACACTTAAAAGACTCACATTGGGAATATGTAGATGTTTTGGGGCTTGCTTGCCCCTTCATTGGTCTGAGAGAACTCAGACCGACGAAGGTCTGTCAAAGGTCTGTCGACTTTTCCTCAGTCAAATATATATTTAAATCAGTATCAATCTGTGATTTTTATGTGCACACTATCAGGTTAGCCATACATTAGACTCAAACCTTTTTTACTGGCTTTCAAATTTCTATTAATTGAATGTTGAAATTCTCATTAAATGTATTCAAAATGGAAAAACTTATTTTTTCATCAAGAAAGTGTTAAGAAATCTGTTTCAAGTTAGAAAATATTTTATTTACTTCCATTATTTAAATTGAGTGATATTTAATCTATTAGTATGATGTAAATAGTTAAGATGTAATAATTAGATAAAGATAGAAATGCTTATTTATTTCAGTATTCAAATTGAATTATTTTTTTTCTGTTTATTTGAATCATTACTTCCTAAATTTCAAAATGTAAAAAGTGTATTTTGTCTGTATAACTCAGGTTATGGTGACATGGCTGTGTCTAATGCTGTAGGAAGCAATGTGTTTGACATCCTAATCTGTTTGGGCCTACCATGGTTCATACAAACTGCACTCATTAAGCCTGGAAGTCATGTGAATGTTATTAGTAAAGGTAAATATATTTTTATTTATTATCAGAGTAGGAGTAATACAATCATTATTCATAGTGGTGTAAAGTAAATATGTATTTATAAATTTATTTGTTGGTTTTTGTGATTTTCAGTACATAGGATATTTATAGTAATTTTTTCATTATGAATTGATGCATAATAGCAGCCATCTTTTGGCAAATCATCTATATTGATTTAGTCTTGACACAATTTTAACCATTTTTATGAAATAGTACCATGGTGGTCAATTTATTGGTTTTGGCTTCTCTGGTGAAAAGTACTGTGGAACAATATATCTGCTCTAGCATAAACATTTTTTTAAATCTCAACAAGTAATCATCATTTTAAGGCAGTTATTGTATCACTATTAGTTGGTCAGTTGTCAGATTAATTAAAAACTAGTTGAATATCTAAAAATTAACTTTATTTTACTTAATGTTCTTTATCTCTGACAGTCTCTCAAAATCCATATGACACTTGTCACTGGGTATGGCTAAAATTGTTGGCATTCAAAGGGTTAAGACATTAATTTGAAAAAGTTTGTTTAATCAGTGTCTCTATGATTCTGATGAACAAAATTATAACTTAGCAGTATACTGGGAATACTGCTAATATCTTAAGTTATTTTGCCATCTATCTCAGAGCTTATGCATTAATCCAGACCATTCAACACTAAAATGTAAAATGATTTGCTGATTAGTTATATAAAATCATTATATTTTATCTATTATATATATTTTTTAAATTTCGCTGACCGGGCTAGCCTGGAAGCAGTGTGCTCACCGGAGAGCTCAAAGGTTGCATATTTGAGTCCTGCCCAGGGCATGGGTGTTGTGTTTGTCCAATAGGGTTTTTCTATTATTTGAAGAGGTGTAAAATAGCCATAGCCATCGAAGCACCCTATAAATAAAATGCTACTTTGCTTAAGAATTTGCTGGTGATACTGCACTAGAAATGTTGGGACAGTATTTGTTATTTAAAGAAATATTTTTCATGGGTACCTGGAATGATGAAATGTATACATTATCCTTAACCTAACTCTGGTGCTAATTACATACTTTTTGTTATTAAATCCAGTTCCTCAGATGTCATTATCATCTAATTCACTTGAATTCTATTTGTCCAAAGATCTAGTATTAAGAAACTTATTACACTTGTATAATGCATGTTAATTTTATATTTTAATTACTGTGATAAATTACAGTGTGTAGATAAATTGCAAAGATTAAATCAGTTATGCAATAAAATTTTACAGCATGTGCAAACGAAAACCTTACACTTCACATAAAAAGAGACCTGGAAAACATATTAGAAGAAGAACACAAAATCAATGGGGACTATTCTCAGCTCAAAATTAACACAAGAAGGATACAAACTATACTCCAGGAAAACAACAGAAGATGTCTAACCTGGCGGCAGACATCAGAAAAAGAAGAATCAAATTTTACAGACACATCAAGACTCCCACCGATAGTACTTAATCTAGAAAGTCACTAAATATATACAAGGTATCATATCAATGATACCATGGATGGTACAGGTCAGAATTGATCTACAAGAAGCAAAAATAGACCATATAGAAATTACAAACAGAAACACATTCAGAACTAAGATAATCCAGTGGAACATGATGCCAAAAAAAAGTCCCAAAGAAACCAGGGACTAAGTGGATGGAAGACAGAAAGAGAAACCACAGAGAAGAATGAGAGAAGTGTGGAAGATAAGAAAGGAGTCATTTGCTTTGTGTAATCCAACAGGATCTATATGCAATTCATTAATTAGTATATGTATAAATAATGGAAACTACTAAGTTACTCCT
The DNA here is from genome assembly GCA_011762765.2 of Rhinocypha anisoptera. Classification (NCBI taxonomy): domain Eukaryota; kingdom Metazoa; phylum Arthropoda; class Insecta; order Odonata; family Chlorocyphidae; genus Rhinocypha; species Rhinocypha anisoptera. Next base: position 8,502,087 of record WURS02000011.1, on the reverse strand, counting down.
GTTATGAATCATAATTAGCATAGAAGAGTGGTTGGTCAAGGTAAATGAAAGAATTACAAAATTTCATCATTACAACACTCTTTTTTAAAATCTCTAACTTCCATTCAGGGAATCGGAAATGGTCTTGAAGAGACTCTAAGGTTTAGTAAAACCTAAAAATTTAGTCAACATTCACCAGTATGCTGGGATACTCTGATTTCAATTCCCTACTGTAAGGAGCTGATTGCCCCTTTATTTGGTTGCCTCAGACAAGCATTAAGTTTTTGATATTTTTATTAATACATTTATACCTGTTTACAACCTTTCTGCAGGTAATTTCCCAATTTTTTTCTATAGCCAAGATAATAAATTTATTGACATGATGTAATAAAATATTTTATATATTTTTATTTTCAGGTCTCACCTATTCAACTCTCTCTCTCCTTTCAACTGTTGCATTCTTGGTAATTGCTACTCACTTAAATGGTTGGAAACTAGACCGGAGGTATGGAATAGTCCTAATGGCTTGGTATCTGTTTTTCATACTCTTTGCAAGTCTTTATGAGCTAAACGTTTTTGGATATATGAACCCACCAGAGTGTCCAAGTGATTTTTAAGGAATCATCCAAATGTTCACAGTTATCAAATTTTTTGAAAAAATACATTTGAACAGCTAGCATCTGCCATTATGAGGACTGTAAAGTCAACCATTGTATAATGCTATGTTGTCTCTGAAGTTTATATCAGAATACATTGGCTCATTCCTCTTTCTCTTTTCTCTATCTCATATCCTTTAAATTACACAGCATTGCTATATGGCATTATATGAAAATTTCACTACATACCAAGTGAAAATTTTGGATGGTGATCCTTCAGAGGCAACTGTATTAAGTGTGTGTAAGATTCTTTCACATTCACTGATAATGAGGCTGAACTTTTATGAGCAGTCAATACATATGATGAGCTACTCAAAACATATAAATAATACCTTCACGCTTTATTAAAGCTATACAGGTTCAGTGAAGCAATTGATCTCAGTATTACTAACAGTGTCAGCTAATGATATAACAGATTTTGAATCACCCAAGTAGCTATGATGATTGGGCCAATGTTGAAAACTTGTCAATTAGTACCCTTGACCATTTGAATATTGGAGTAATTATGTTGGTTATTTCAACTCTTCATGTTGTTCACATGTACTTACAATTCTTAGGTTAAAAATGAACTAATGTAGCCCCAATTTAGTTGCAATCATAATTTGATTGAAACTAATTGACACTATCTAAAAGTGCCAATATTGCTTGTTTCAGTCATGAAGCTTAGCTCACATCATATCTGTAATATGTGAATTCTCATTTTCAGTTATGGCATTTAAAAGTGACCAGAGTGACTAATGAATTAATTTCAAAGTAGCAGTTTTTCTTTTTTGGCTCATTAAGATGTTTTAATTAAATTAATTTTGTCAAGCTGATTTAGATTTATATTGTTCTTTATTCACAAACTGTATGAATCAGTAGCCAGGATGGAAAGTGCAGGGAGAGGTTATATATTTGCATTTTTAAAACATGGATACTATTTTTAGCATAAGTATGGTTCAAATAACTTAAAAATTGCTACATTGTTATGAGAAACTTTAATGCATCTAAATCCTGAGTACTTTAGGTAAAAACCTGAAAGAAATGAGTTTTTAAACTTTAGGTAATGATTCTTATCTAATTTTGTGGGATCATTTTTCATTGATTTGAAAGTATCATTCTCTATGGAGTGATTATGAAAAAACTATGATTATATACCACATGGTTTGTAAGAAAGAGGATATAATAATGCATGTAATGTATCTTAGAGTGAATTTCCCATATAATGATGTATAGATATGCAACTCTTTGAGAAGCTTTCATTTTGGCTATAGTTTTCTAAAAGAGACTAGGTTTTTGTTATGAATGGAAATCCCTGAGAAATAAAAATTAATATCATACACATGCACATGTAGAATGGTATTAAAAATTGGTGCTTTCATTAAGTGAATCATCTGATAGCTCATTTTCTGAGCAATTATAGTAATAATAAAGAATCATAACAACCTTGGTCCAAAATATTTGCTACTTGGAATGATAAAAAATGGCATACATACTTATTGTTTTTATACTAAATTGGTTTATAGTTTATATATACATTTTTATTATTTTTATTTAAGTAATTACCTCTTCAAAACTTGGGAGAAAATATACAAACCTAATAGTGATGAGTATTTTAAAGCTGTGCAATGCAACTTGCTGTCATTTTATTGAGGTACCAAATGGAGTAGCTTAATTTTAATGATATGGCAATGATATTTTACTAAATCTGCCATTAAAATGCCATTTTGGAGCCTTTTACAAAGCTATTCACTCATAAGAAAAGATAGACGAACATAGCTGAATTAATGCATTTGGAACTAAGTATTGGATCATGGACAAAACTACCAATGTATACCTGATCTGCTTCATACTTGGCTCATAGTGAATAGTGTCAATTAGGAAAAGTTGTAGATATTTAAGGTTATATAAGGAAAAAGAATTTGTATTTTTTGTGGATGTTTTTTAAGGTTGTGAAAGCACATACTTATTTGCCAAAGTGTCTAGGGAAATGGTGCAATTTAGGAGTAACAATCTCCAGTTAAAAAATTTTGATAAAGAATAGTAACTACATAAATAGTAAGTGTTCATCATTGTGATTTTTGATTTTTGATTTTATTCAATATTTTTTTCTCAGTTTTTTCATTTCATTTGAGAAGCTTGTTTCTTTTAATTGTTACAACTGCATTTATCTAACATTTAAATAAATATTTATAGGTATAACTCCATATGGTAATAATGATTTTGCTGGAAAAAGAAATGAATAAATTATGTAAAAGTTAATTTAATGTTATAAATTTTGTATACGTTTAACTATGAAGTCATTATTAAGTTAGTATTTGTCAGTTTTCTGTGATAGTGTGTAAATTCTTCAGAAATATCTGAAGTAATAATTGTTACTATTAACAGAAATGTCTTCTTTATGGAGTATGTTAACTGTGGGAGAATGTGGCAAATTGACAACGTATGACAATAATTAAAGCCTTATGGATCATGTGTCCCTATGATATTACCTTAAAGAATCATGTAATAAGGTTAAAATGAAATGGACTCAAATGTAAATAATATACACATATTATCATGTGCAATTGATATTTTTGAGTGAATGATGCTTTTGTTAATAGCAAAGTTGTTGTTGTTGGAGAATATATTGATCTCAGCTACATCACCTATGAAACAATTGTAAATTAAGGCTCTATAATGCTTGTTTGTTCTTATTATAGAAGTAATTTTGGAGCCAGTAATTTCATCTTCCTGTTGCTAGTGAACAAAATAGTTCATTTTAGTGTGCACATAGGTATAATCATAGTTATTATCCAATATGTAAAGAAAGGTTAGTAATTATATAGAATGGCATGATATAGCATCACGTGATGCATTTTCTCAATGATGTAACCATAGAAGCCAGGGGCTCATTTGTTTGTTTTCTCTGGCTTGGGTCTACCATATCTCAAACACAAAATTAAAATATTGAAATTAGTGTTTGGTGTTAATGATGTTAAAGGCTAGAATGACATTTATTGAAGCTGTTAAATGCAAAATAGTTATAATTAAATATTGGTATCCAAAGAACAGAGAATAACAAAGTTATTTATCCCTTACAGTCATAATTTTAATTGAAAGTGCATAATAAATTATTGCTGTCAAACCATGGTATAAATTTGGTGTGTACTTTATGAAAAATTTGATTGGGATATTGTCAATATTATCAAGTAGTTTTTGCTAAGGCAGCTGGGCAGTTTTGGGTGGTGAAAGTTACAACTTTTTATTCATGTGTCAGAAGGCACATGCCTAAATAATTTATGTTGCATTCTTAATATGGAATAATCTAGAATACAAACCTACCTGTTACTTTATCAAAAAGATTCAACTTGAGGACTGTTTGTACTAGAGTTTTGTGATTCTGTTGCGTGAAATGTTTAAAGGTTGTTGTATAGTATTTAAGGAACACCTGTTTTAATCAATCTTATGTAAAGAATCAACATTTAATATTGTATTATTTTAATTGGAAGGAAAGAATATCAGCAGATAAGGAATGTTGCTAATAAAAATTCTTATTCAATGTCAATATAAATGTTCATATGAATTCCCTTAAAGAAATAAATCTAAAATATTTAGCTTATAAACACAATTGATAAAAATTGAGCTACTGCAATCCATTAAAATGTGCATTAATCCTTAAATATGTAGGAATCTATTCTCTTTCACCCAGCTTTACATATTATAATGAACTAATGTTGTATTTATTTTCCCTAATTTCTCTTTTTTTTCTTAATTTCTCTTCAATTCAGTGCATTTTTTGTAATAAATACTTTCTTGATCATAGTTTGATGGATGGTACTGTATTGATTAGTATTTTAAATGTTAATTTTATTTCATCCCAATTTAGCCCAAGTTCTTAACATTTCATGTTATATACCCTTACACACAAGGGAGAACATAAGGGAGTTACAATAACAACTTGAGGAACAACTTTGGGACCATGGGGATCGAGATTTTTTACCACTCTGTGGTTACATTGTGAAACGAACCCAGAATCTGAAGTTTTGCTTAATCTCAATATATACATACAGGAAAAAACGTGTTAAAAAATTTTTTTTTTCAAATAATTTACTTTTTTTCACTAAATTATTTTGACCGCCAACCTGAGGGTTATATGCTAATATAGGCAATCCAGCAACACACTGAAATTAACTCCATCGCTCCTCGTTACGACATCTTCACATGTAATCTGTGTATTTTTATCAGATTACTATACAAATTTCTGGATAGTAATAACAATGTAATATCAGGGGAAAAGTCTAGTAAATGTTTATGGCTTGTCATGCATCTAGTAAAAGGGGTTGTCATCGTTAGCTGTTCATCGTAAAGGATGAAATAACCCCCTGAAACATATCTGAAAACTTTAGAGAGTGCAGGTTGTAGAGTTGTAAATGCATTTCAGTTGTAAATGTCGGGGGAAGGATCAGACGAAGATAAAGTAGTAGAAATTCAAAGACAAAAGATGAGACTCTTAGGTTTTCATCACAATAAGGGTTTGCTGGGTCTTGCCAAAGGGTTTGAGTACTGTACCTGTGAGAGTAGTGGGGCGTAAAAGGCAACTGTGAAGCTTGAAATTGATGGGATAGAATGTACAGAGTGGAAGTAAAAGAAATTGGAGTAGATGGTCACTGGCATTTGCTGTACAAAGAAATAGAATTGGATAGTTCCCGAAAAAATTGTCTTCCAAACCGCATCCCTTATGTTCAAAGAAATATACTAATTTTGACTATTGAAAGCACTTGTGACTTTAAATAATATTATAGCTATAAATGAAATGTGTCATCATAAAAAAATACAGTTTATTATAAAAAACATTATGCTACAATAATATCCAAGAATAATAAAACAATACCGATACAAACCAGATAAGCTATTGTTTTTTACAAAGTATAAAAGTCAGTTTCTTGATTCAGTAATTATGAAATTCTCTGAAAACCAGATCTAAGCACAGCAGGTCACAACATCCCTACTTTTTTTTCCGTCCTTACTTTTTTCCGCACATACCTTAAAATTTCTCCTCTTCTGAATTTTTTGTTTGGGCTGATGGATTATTTTGTAATTTAGGTTTTTTTGATGAATGCTGAGAAGGTTTGCTCTTATAATGCAATCGACTTATAATTTCTCCCCTATATTTTTCTCAGGACATATTCCTACCACTGTATTTATTATATAGAATGAAGCTATTGTTAAGAATACAAGAACACAACAGTGATTTTACACTCAATGCCTTATACATAAAAAAGAGACCTACACTAGAGGCATTAGAATACTTGGAAATTTCATTAATTTTAATATCCATATTCCCACCTGAGGAAATTAATCCATGAGATAAGACATTAGATCATTTTAATCACATACCTATTTCATTTACAGGAAAAAAACAAGAGTACCAACAATCATTGGGCTGAGAAACAGACAAATAATAAATATATTGCACGATTCATAACTACTGTATTTACCAGAGTAATTTACGACATACATTTTCCATATTTGCAACAAATCGAAAGAAGGAAAAATATTTTATGTGATAACAATGACGTTTTAGAAAAATGTTACAATTAGATGAAAGGCTTTAATTGTTTAGGGCCGGTTGCACCTAACCCTGACTACCAGTTACACTGGTAGTCAGGGTTAGGGTTACGGCTAGACGCTAAAATGCGTTGCACCACGTCTAGTTAACCCGTGGCCTCCAGCTAAAGCGCGCTTAACCGTAGCCGCTGGTTGAACCTCCGATTGTTGTCGTAACCGGAGCCTACGCGCGGAGAATCATGGGTGAACTGGAGCATTATAAACAAACAAAATGGAATAAGAAAACGTTTGCCGACAAGTTTTAGACAATATTTCGGATTCCGACGAGGAAATGGTAAAGACTAAACCGAAGAAGCGGAATATTAGGCAACGACCACAATATTTCAAAATATTTTCCGAAGATGATTTTTTCATGAGATTTCGGATTAAGACGTGATAATTCAGACAAAATTTTAATCAAGTTAATTGAGATGCGTTCCAAACAATAACATTAGTGTATAATTAAATAAATTATTGTTCCTTCAGCCACGAGGTATTTTTCAACAAACACAAAGTAAACAATCACTCTACACGCTGCTGTGATTATAATGTGTTTATTTACAAAAAAGAGAGATGAATATAATCACATACGTCATTTTCAGAGTCAGAATGTATGAGAACCACAATCAGGCTTGTGAACACATTGGTAGCCATCTAGTTGCATAGCCTTCGTTTACTTTTCATTGTTATTGCTAGCCACCAGCTACACCATTGCCGGAGGTTAGGTGGCAGGCAAGCGTAACTGGAGATGGTGCAACCAGCCCTTAATGTTATTACTTATCAATATTTAGTAGCTTCCAGGGTTCTTTGCATGAGGGTGGCTTCAAGAAGCCCCCTTCAAACACTGAAAGGCATCAGCACTAGCAGTTAATAGTCCACCGCTGTAGCTGCTAAGAGCCAATAATGGCGGATAGCAGTGTGCTGGTCCTGAGTGATCAGCAGATGAACATACATTCTGGAGGTTGCTATTTATCTACAGTACCAACACTAAATATATAATTAAAATACTTAAAAATCTAATTACTTACTAATTGCAAATTATTTTGACCTCTGTATCTCCCCCCCCTTTTCCTATTACAAGATTTCTCAATCGGGGAGTAAACTATACCAGAACACCTTGTTTTGAAAAGAAATTGTTTCAACATAGATTTCAATCATGAAAATCACAATAGGGAAGGGGTTAATTTGGCAAAAAAACGTTGTTTGCACGGAAGATGGAAAGGAGGGTGAATAATGTTTATAGTAAAAGGGCAACGTCTCGTGGAAACAAGCATAATCAAAAACTCTTGCTGATGCGCGCCAGGGTAATGACCAAGCGTAAAGTTTGTATTGCAGGCACGTAAGTAAACACACTTGAGAGCGAGACAGAACTCTATAGGTCAGTCAAACGAAGCATGTTTCCAAAATATGAGAAAATTTCGTCACACTTCATGGAAGAAATAAATAAGCGTCCCCTGATTTGATCTGATTTGATTAAGAAGCAAAAACGCAAACAAAACACGTCACCCTTCGTCTTCGCTCGATTCCCAAGGGTCGGACTTCCCTCTATCCGCATTAGATTACTAAGGAAGAGTAGGCGTTTCGAAGTGGATACTCCAGAGCCGCCCGAAGCGCCTTTCAACGACCAAAGCTAGCCTTCTCTGAAGGACGAATTTCAACCCTTCGGGTACTATACCTCCATGGGAATTTTCCGGAGGAAGGAAAAACAACGAAATGGGCACTTCAAGATCAAACAACGGAAAATCGGCCAGCTGGGAGGCGGCTGAAGGTCACTGAAGGAGAAGGATATACGTCGAACGGGAGACCAGAAAATCAAATACTAATTACACAAGACGTGAGATGATGAGGGCAGTGAAATTATTTCTCATGTAACACCACGGGAGTCACGTAGACTCTTGGCGAAACTATCATTGAAAGGGGATTTAAAGACCCTACACAACAGGGTGATTTAGGGGTCACTGTCACTAGGTGTAAAGCGATAGAATAATTATTTCGATCGTTATAGGCAGCCCGCATTGAATTCACCGTCG